>APFE030338410.1:90684-126895 GCA_000404065.3 Pinus taeda
CAATCTTTCATAAGAACGAAGACTTTTACGACATTTCTATTTCGAAGGAAAAGAAGACTTTACGACACTTTCTTTCGAGCGAAGATTAATCAACTATATTCTAACTTTGACTATAGACTGATAATGAGAAATAAAACATTAAAGAAACATTAATCAATAAAATCAAAGTAGGGCTAGATAAGGAGATAGAAACTTGTTCTCTAAGACATAACATTCATTGATCAATCAACAAACAAACAAACAGAGAAAAGTTGGCAAAAACACATTCCAAAGGTGGGAAACTGACCCTATGAGGATTACCGCAGCCCTGAATGGGAGACTATGCGCTTCAGAGCATTGTCCCTAAGCCAAGGGTGCTCTGTAGCGTACTGTGTCCCTCACAAGCCTGTGCTGGTGACAGTGAACCATTTCAAGAGGCAATTTGACACAATTTTGACCAAATTTTCAATGCAAAAGAGCTGAATTAGAATTTATGAACACAAGTAGGGTCTGCAAGGATGTCCTAGGAGGTGGATAAGCTACTAGGAAAGAGGATCTCCCCCAGTGGAGTCGCCAATTTGTTTTGGAGAATTTGGTATCTACGGATAAATACTAATTCCCTAGAAAAGTAGCCATATCTAGAACAATAGTTTAAAGTATTTTAGTCTTTCCCTATAAACAATAGATAAGATGAGAAGATGATAAGACCTACTTGTAGTTCCGCTTTCCTCTCGTCTCCTTTGTATCGATCCTGTCGCTCCTTCCCATACTTAACACGCTTGAGAAGTACCTGTAAACACAACAGAAAACGAGGAATTAATCAAAGCGAAAGATCTATTGAATATAAGTGAATGGAATCATATACATTTCACACATATAAGCATTATAAAACAATACAAACATATGGGAGGAAGGTTCAAACACTTTATTAGATAGAAGAATGAAAGACAACCATTTGTTTCTGATTCAAAGTCATTCCTCCAGCTTGGATCCCATCCACATCACATCAAAATCATGGCAAACTTGTAGCATTACAATACTTGCTTCAAAGCCAAATCTCACAGTAGCATTATCTCCTTACAATTCAACATAATCTAGCTGCTGATCACTTAGATGAGTGGTCAATTTATAGGGAGATGAAGGAGGTTTTGTCATAAATGGTGGCATTGAATGGCCTTTCATACTTAGAATTAGTTCCATGGAGGAAGGGATGAGAGGATATGATGCATATTAACTCATTCCTCATCCATTTTTGAGCTCATAGGAGTTGATAAGTGAGGGAACCTTCTAGATGACTCCAAAATATAAGAATATTCCCTAAAGCCTATGTGAATTTCGCTCAAACTTGCCTAACACAGGTGAAAGGAAGCCTAAGTGCTCTGCAGAGCACCCTGGCATGGACTTAACTACTCTGCAATGCACCCTTACATGGGCCTACCTGCGTTAGTCCCTCTAGAGGCTATTTATGGATGTCTTCAAGTCATGAAACTATACGGGAAGGAGGCATTCAAAGGGGTGACTTGTTTAGGGCATGTAGCAACTAATATTAGGGTTTGATAAGCCCTAAAACACTGATTTGGATGATGGGATTAATGTGCCCAAATGGATTTGTAACAGTGGTGGAGGAGTACAAGGAGAGATCTTCCGTATAAGGCAAGGAGGAGCATGGGGAGTAAATATAATTTCCCATGCATGATCCAGACGTGTTGCAACCACCACAGGGCCTACCAACATGGGCCATGATATATTCAATCTCATACTGATATTGCCCCTTAATGTGACATTAAGGGGGCGACATAGGGACAATTGTATGGAGAGGGGATAGAAAATTGGGGAGTTAAGGAATAACATGTGATTATTTATAACCATTAATTTCCCTTTGACCCACTTCTAGGAGGCAGATAAGTTGGATTGGTGATCTTCCTCTAAATTTTGACTTCTGAGGATATGGAAGAGAGACTTTAAGGGTAAGAGGCCCAAAGCACATTTTATTCTTTTGAGGAGGAGTTTGAGGAGAATCTTCGTGGGATAGGAACCATTGGTTAGATGTTGTATAGTGATCATAGGGTCTTTCGGGATTATTAGCTATGAAATTCCCATGTCGTGGGCTAGATTTAGTCCCAACAAGAGGCCATACATCTCCACTTGATATTGGTTTTCTTGCTTAACCCCCAAGAGTATTTGGCAACAATTTTTCCTTCTGGATTAGATATTATTTCCCACCCCGCCCCCCCCTCCTCCATCTTGTTGCTCCTAGAAATGCAAGCTTATTATAATACTCATTATTAAGAAATAAATACTTAGCGAATGCATAATGGAATTATAATTACAAAGAACTCAAAAAACACTTATCTTTATGAAAGATTCACCAACTCACTATAAGCGTTGGACATTCCACCCAAACGTAGGCTATGTTGCACATTAACTCTCTACAACAAGCCACCCTCGAGTTGAGGCTATGATTTCATAAGGATGAGTGCCTAGGCTCACTCTATCACTCACCAGACAATTAGCTCTTGATCTTTCACTATCCATACAATTAAATTCATAGTTTTCAATGTTACTTAACTAGTCCAATAACAATCTTAACTTTTGGCCCTCTTTCCCCTTTAGCCTACACAAAACATGGAAAGGAGTCCACAAAACCACTAACAATAACTTTTTTCAATAAAACTCTCTTCCTCTCATAGAAGAACGAACATCCAACATGAGTGGAAAAAATGAATGAAGAAGAATCCCCCTACAACAAAAAATACAAGTTTAAACATGCTCTCATAATGCCACATGGCCTCCCTAAGAAACACACATAACCACCTTTTCCCTTCATTTCAAATATGGGTATAATAAAATATAAATAAAATGGTCTAGCATCAAAATCTGAGGTATTACATCTAACAACCTCCTAAAACTTAGAAACATACTTTTCACATAGAGATAGACTCCACCTCACAATGAAAAACACAATAACAAACCACAATCTTCTCGTATGATCAAATATTAAACATTAAGCTATAAGAAAAGTAGGAGCCAATAATTCCAAAAAATAATGTTGGTTTTGCGTAAAAATAAGAGATTGTTTTATCTTTGCATAATCACATTGCCATTTATTTATGGCATGTGTTAGGTTTGGTTTGGTGTTTAGAATTTTCTCGTGTGGTTGTATGTTACACCTCACCTTATTTAAAATTACCTCCAAATATAATACCTTTTTCCTTTTCATGTAGGTGTGAAACTTCAATCCACCTGGTGGTGCTAATTTAAGAGCATCCTAAACATAGAAGTTATCCTATTCAAATCTATTTTTGTGATTAGCGTTGATTAGTAATTTCCCTTTTTATTTTGATAATGGAGTGTAGGGTTGATTAGTAATTTCCCTTTTTTATTTTGATAATGGAGTGTAGAACACTAATTTGCCTTTAAACATCGACCCAAAGATAATTTCTTAGTTCTTATATCGAAGGTTGAATCTACTGTTAAATGGCACCCACAAGTCCACCTTTCCATAGATTCACTATTATGATACGAGGTTGTAGCATCACCGATTTGCATTGTTACAACCCTTAGGCTTCGCGTGGAAATTGCATCATGGTTTTACGACATGATTTTTGTCATGCTTTGCATCATGTTTGTGTTGCCACCGCATTGTATTCACAATGCCCATAAGATTTTTTAAAAAATGGCACTATGTTAATGTCACATTTTTTACATCCCATCGTCCATTATATGCATTATTTTGAATCATCTGTATTGTTTTGCATAAGATTGCTTTGAAATGTTGTTGCTAGAATAATTTCATAGCATTGCATTTGTGTTATAATAATGTCTCCAATAAAAAAATATGAGCCATGAATATGTTGTCATATCTACACGTAGCTTTAATGACATTCGTTTGGGGAGTTCCAATTAATCCTCGACAAGAGTGTAGTCAGTGTACTCCAATGTGAACAACAAAAAGTAAGAGATATGAATGATGAGGCTATTGGGGGCGGGAGAGCGGGGACAACAATGGTGGAGGAGGGGTAAGGGAGGGCTAGTGTGAGGAGAGAAAACAAGTAAACTATGGAGACTAAGATTTAGAGGCAAATGCAAAGTGAAGATTTAAACTCCAAAATTCTAACCTATTCCTTCTTCCTTTCTCTCACTCACTTGAATACCCACCCCATAGCATGAATTTTTTTATGTTTCACCTTCTACATGCCTTTGAAGGAATGCAATTTAAGGGTTTGAGCTGCCATGATTCATATCAGTTATATCTGATTTGCGTAGTCCAATAGTACTATAAATAATAATTTCTTATCATGTATGATTTGACAAAGTCAAAGCACATCACATTCAATGCACCAAGTGTATTAAAGCAAGGGCAACACATGCATTCTATGAAAATGTGTTGTTTGTTGCTCCATGAAACAAAATTGTAGCTGAGCAATTAGGTACTGATATGTCCTCCCTTTAATTCATCTCTTCTCTTCAAAGTTCAAGCTAATACACTACACTAAAGAAGAAAAACAACCACCCTTCAAGTTGTTGGAAAGTACCTAGTGTTTTGATGTACCATTTTACCTCTTTTTGGTTTGTCCCTTATACACTTTTTTGTTTCAGGGCCCTCCCTCTCCCAAAACCACCCTTTCCCCCATGATTGAATCTCCTTCCAAACGACCTTTTTTCTCTTCAACAAGAAACTCCTCTACTTCTTAGTCAGTCATATAAGTCCTCTTATTTCCTAGCACTTAGTTCACATTCATAGGTTTTAACAATGGAACAAGTGTTTCCACTATTTATAAATCTAAAGCTTAAATGATTAGGTGAAGTGAGATGAGAAAAAATCTTAGCACATTCATGTTGTGTAGCCCCTTTTTATATAGAAAAGGTCAATTTAGAACTAACAAGAACCTCCTTTTTCCCTTCTTTTAAAAAATTTACATGGCTTGTCCCATTTGAACATCTACCTTCATTGCATAGTTTCTACCAATACCACATTTCCCTCACCTCAATCCATGTTCACTGAAAAAAGAGCTTTGGATAAAAGCTTTATACTTCTCTGGATATTAACCTATGCATATTATGGCATGAATACCAAAATAGAATTCATGACATCACCTTCATGATAATTTATCAACTTAAAAGCTTACACATTAACATTAAAGAGAAGAAAACATCACCATAAACTTTACCATAAATTTGATCATATAAACTTCCTTTCAATAAACAAATAAATATATAAAAAAATATTGAAACATAAATTTATTGTAAATATACATAAATACTATTTCTACTTCTAACATTTTTATTTTGATATCCTTTCATGTATATTTACAAATTGAGTTCATTCCATGATTAAGAATACATATTTTTTTTTTAATATCCTTTCATGTATATTTACGAATTAAATTCATTTAATGATTTAATGGTTAAGAACACATTTTTGCCTTGTTTCATCACAAATTGGTGTCAAAAAACTGTGGAGAGTGTACATTTTATAAAAATTTCTGTCTACTGTCAAGCTTGGCCATAATTTAAATTATTATTATTAATAAAATCTGAACTTCATAACGGCACAAACAAATTATTATTATTATTATTATTAATTCACTCCGGGTTTGATGCAGATGGCTTCCGAGGGTAACTCGGAGAAACCAATAATGTCGTACAGTGGAAATTGCCCTCCCCCAAAGAGAGCCATGGCGATTGACGATATATATAGTTTCAGCGTTTTTAACTCCTACCGTTTTTTGTACATGTATCTTTGTCACCGCTCGCTCTGGGTTTCGGTTGTATTTCCCTGGCACCTGTATTTATATGTTCTCTTTCCCACGTCCGATACTCTAATTTTGACCTCTCACAGAATTCGGAAAGCTTCAAAGAGCGGCGGCGAAAAACGAAAGGACAAGAATTTAGATAATTCGGAAAGCTTCAAAGAGCGGCGGCGAAAAACGAAAGGACAAGAATTTTGGTTGTCTCAAAGGGAATGTGAATGCGAATCTCTGAAATCCTAAATTTCGCCCGCTTGCCACGCACTGTGTGGCATAGGCTCCAAGTACGCAAGGCATTTCGGTATACATGAATTTTAAAATCTAACATCAGAGAAAACATTAAAGATAATTGCACAGATGGTAGTTGTCGTTATATCCACTTAATTATTTATTTGGGTTCACGGTACCCCAACAATCAGTCTCCATGTTTAAATTTTCATGCTTCGCATTATTCTCTTCCTGAATTTGCTGGTCCCTGGACAAACGAGGTTAAACTGCACTAACAAATTAACCTCTGCAAGGGTGCTCAAAAATCCCTTTGGAATTTACCAGCTTAGTCAAAATTTAAAAACAGAGTTTCTCTGCAAACATTATACAACGCTGTAGCTGAGCCTTAGTAGGTTGTGTAAAATGCTGTCTAAACTTGGTAATATTAGCAAACAAGGAGTTTGATGGCAGCCTGAGAAAACTTCAGGCACGAAGCAATAGGCGGAAAGATAACCTGATTTGTGCTGTATTTGGTACAATGATAACATCGCTAGTAATATAAAACATAAACTACTTACAAGTTATGATTAATTGGGTCTTTTATTTGCATGTTATTTTTATAACCTTTTTATCGCAAGCTGAAACAGGTTTGATGGGCTTTAATGCTGTCAACTTCGATGGCTACCTAGAGCTATCACGAATACCTGCTAGTGCTATTACTAATACCGGCTAGTGGAATACTGGCTGGTAACTCCGAGGGCTCAATGAGACTTGAGCCTGAGACCTCTGTGAACTTTTGAACAAGAGCATAACTCCGAGGGCTCAATGAGACTTGATCCTGAGACCTCTGTGAATTTTTGAACAAGAGCATAACTCCGAGGGCTCAATGAGACTTGATATTGAGACCTCTGTGAACTTTTGAATACGAGCATATATATATATATATATATATATATATATTGGATTTGTTACCAGCCTGAAGCTATGTCCCTGGAATCAACCCAGGATAACATTCATTCTTCCCAACCCTGAGCTAGACCCCCTCAGTTGATACACACATACATATATGTTTTTTTCCTGCATAATGCAGTTCCCAGGGAAGCCCACTGGGTACTTACCTCATTCCGAGCATGGTACACAGGTAAACTGTATTCTTTAGAGCTTAAGGCCAAGACAGTAGTCAATAATTGGTTCATGACATTATGCCCATAAGGGACATACTTGTACAAAATTACGAAGTGCAATCAAAGAATGTTTTCAGTTGAGTTGAATGTGGCAGTTTAACATTCTGAATCCCGGTTGGTATCAGTCTGTTTACGATCACAATATTTAGCCTATTTTTGTTGAGGATTGTCAGAGTTATTTTCATGAAGTTTTAGAATGATTTTTTTCAAGACTGGCTGTTTGTTTATGGAAGAATTGAACTTGATTGAATTTGTATCTTTTACTTTTGGCTAAGAGGACTCACGTTATCTACAGCTTATTATGAATTACTGCAGTATTATAGAATGAATAAAACGTAGTCTTGTATGTCTACACAAAGTCATTCACGATGACATTAGATGATGTTATGTGTTGAATAGCATATCCTTATCTTTTAAAGTTAATTGGGAACAAAGGCTTATTCATGCTTTTTGAATGTGGAATTCTGTTTGAGCAGAACAATTAGCTGACAGTTATGGCAGCAATGGACCCATCATCAGCTGGAGCCTCCTCCAAAGTTAAGGCTGGTGGAGTACAACCTTCTGAATCGACCCTCAAGCGCAAACGAGGCATCTTCCAGAAAGATTGTAAGCGTTTGATTTCTTTTCTTTGCCCTTCCACATTTTATTTATTGACAAATGAAAGAGCAGCAGCAGCTTTATGACTACATTGCTGGTGTGAACAAAGGTTGACCTGCCTATGTATGCCTTATTAAATTAACATTCACTGTATATATTGGTAATGTTGTACACGTATGTAGTTGCATGTTACCTGTTTCTTAAGAACCTGATCTTCTGGTTTGTTGGTGTTGCAGTGCAACACATGATGTATGGATATGGTGATGATCCAAATGTACGTATTCTTCTCTTCCACCAGTATTTTGGGCTGTTTAATTTTATATGATTAGATGACTTTGATTTTGCCTCTCCCGTAAATTAAGGTGAGCGATTGTATGTCTTCTGTCAAGGATCAGAAGTTCAAAACCTTTCTATGCCAATGGATCAGTCTTTCTTGACCATTTGCAAAGGAGCTCCCTTATGTTGCTACGGATGAATTCTACAGCACAAATCACTAGAGAGCGAAATTTATCCCAAGTAATGGTGCTTGTGTCTCAATTGTACTGTGCCTCGGACAATAGATGTCATCAGCAATACAATATATTACAAATGAGAATAATTCATGTATTTTAAAGTCAAATGCTTATACAGTAATAGAAACTGACAATCTTACGGAATTGGTGCCTTGCCTCCAGGTGTTGGGGTTTTGGAACAAGCACTATAGAAAGTGTATGTATATATATAAATATATATCAAAGGGGATTTTGTGATAATAATTCCTACGTATGTACATTGGCTAAAGGGATTTAAACTTGAGAGACATTATATTATGTTTATACAGGAAATGTCAATTCTAGACCTTTAGCAAGTTTTCTAACTTTTCCCTAGAAGTTCATGTAATGTCCTCTCCAAATTGATGGGCTAATGGAGGACGAAATAGCCTAGTCTTGATAAAGGGGCAAAAACCCATTTTTTCCAATGCTGGGGCAACATTGTGCAAAAGTTGGGTTGGCTGGGGCAGAAAAAACCCAAAATTGGTGGTTGCACCCACAATTCCTCACATTTTGGAGCCTAGAGGAGAGTTGAGATCAAATGAATCATCATTGATTTGTATCAAACGCATCTGATTTTCTGCATTGTATCTCTAAGGGCTTTTAGACCCCTTTCTTCCTGCTAATTTCGGCGGTGAAAGATTCCACCCTAGTTAGTTCTATTCTCTACTTTATTTTAGCAACAGGGAATTACCTATCTAAAGGAGCAGTGAAGTCTTTTGTGGGAAAGCCGAGGCAAAGGCGTCCAAAATTCTTCTGAGGTTAGACGGATCTATACTGAGGCATAAAGTTGAATTATTCTGAGGTTGATTCCCTACGACTTCATCCTGAGGCAGACACAGAACGACTTGAGGCAGAATATTGTCACGTTTTTTAGGAATACGAAACCCTGAGGCTGGGCATTTGCGTAATTATTTTGAGGGAAATTAATCTGAACTTTCTGAGCACCAAAGGAGGCCAATCCCAGTTGAAGTTGAACCCCTTCCTGAGGCCATTCAGGGATTGTTTGTTCTCTGCAATAGGTTTGAACTTCTGAAGAAATTTGCTGCTCTTGTATAGAGCTCAGAGGGGCTGTCTGAGGTAAGTATAGAGGGATTGATTTAGGATTGAAGCAGATCCAGGACTCCTTAAGATGATGCAGTGGTACTGAATAGATTTGGGGGGAATTTTCTGAAGAAAGTCCAAGGCAGAAGAAGAATTCAATCCTCCGTCCTGATTCCTGATACTATTTAGATACTAGCCCTGATTAGATTTCGCAAGGGTTTATTCAGATTAGTCTAAAACCACTCGGGTTTCTGGTTAGAATACAACTACTATTTAGTCAAGCTCTGTCCAATACAGAATTATATTGCAAACTGTTTGGAACTACACTGAACTGTTAAATTTGGGGAATATATTGGTACTGTGGAATTTTGTTGCATGGTTGTGTTGGAAATACTGAGAGGGGGGTGAATCAGTATTTCCTTCTTTTTGAATTGGTTAGTTATTAACAATTAAACATCAGAGCATCAACAATAATTCAGAAAACATGATCCATGACATCAAGGAGAGTACACAAGAATTGGCTCGACATTAAGCTCAGTTATGTATGATGTACATCCAACATTTACCAGGTAAACCTGGAAGGTAGTACAAGACTCCCCAAGTCTAAAGATATGCATACTAAGTCTGCAGGGGTCTTCAGTCTCTTTTACAATCAATCAATTCACACATTCATTGCTGCTCTATGACTGCTGCCTGCTGCTATTCTCACTGCATCTTCCTTTTGCACTTCCTGCTCCCTCTATGCAACTGTTCACTGCTCCCGCTGATCCAACTGTCCATTAACACTGCTGTCACTTGCTTACTCGCATACCAGGTTACTGCCATCAATAGGATTACTGTGTCATTGCCACTGTCACTGTCCATACATCATAGCCACACCTCTCTGTCATGCTGCAGTCATCACTGTTGCACTGTTTGTGAAGTCACTGCCATGAGTCAAGCCATACCATCCTGTCATAAGAGTCTTTACAAGATCTCTGTTTAATTGTCATGAAAGCTTTGCCATATTAAGGTAACTGCTGTGTCAGGGATTATGGTGTTATGTAAGGTTTGCAATCATATCAAGCACACAACCCAAGGATTAATGATATATGTTTCAGAATCACAGTCTAATTGAGGTCCCTATATTCTGTTCAACAATCATTATGTGCCATGATAGAGTCCTGCACATACTGTTGTAATGTGATATCTGAAAACTGTCCTAAGTGCTGAAACTTGTGCTATGTGTTACTTCTCTTGGCTCGTCTCTTGGATTAATTATTACCTTAGGTTTGTATGTATCCAAAAAAACTGCTACTGAGCTGCTGGTTCAAATCTTTGATCACAGGTCAGAACAAAAGATGTCTTTTACTGTCAAACAAAAGATCTGAAATTTTATGCGTAGACTCCAGGTGTGGCAATCACCAAATTATATCCTTGATTCTTCTGTGTTATAGACTGCCAATGACACAAGTGATTCAAGTCACAAGAATCACATAACATTATCCACAGTGGATTGTTTCTCTCCAGATTGCACAGGTGACCTCAGAATTTACTCTTCTCAAGACATGTTTATTAGAATCTTTGCATGAGTATTCACAAGTGGTTGATGATTTTTAGATGTCATAATCATTTTATCATTACTTATTCGAAGAGGTTTATTGTATCATGCCTTCACAGGATTAGGGCTACAAATAAATGCAGGTCTATCTTAAGAAAAGGCCGAATAGCTTTATGAGACCCGAGCTGCTTCAGAGAGAAAAAAAAATGTTCAAGGTATACAGAATCATCCCAGGCCACAGGTTATATAGACGTTCTGCAATTTAAGGTTTACACCATCAAACATTAACCCAGAGAGGTTCTCAAATATGAATCTGCCTTAGCCAACAATTATCCATTCAAGGAAGAGGTCCAAATGATCTGAGGTCAGCCTCAGGATGCATTCTATTTCGAGCAAAGTGATATTAGGCTCAAGACAATAAGGCTGCTTTGTAAAATAACCTTGAGACCTATGCTCGAAATGAAGAAAAATCAGAGTTTTTGCTGACCACAGGAGATCACAGGTAGGCTGCAGCTATCAAAGGAAGGTCGTAAGTTATCTCTGTTATGCTCAGATCACATTCTAAACTTCTTCACTGCTCAAAACGTGTTCTAAATGTGTACAGGATCACAAGAAGAAAACCCTTCGGTCTTCAACTTAGCTTTTGCAACAAAGCAAAGAGATTAAGATGATTGCCCTTATCCCACTTCAGCAAGAAACTCCTTTTAATGCGCATAAATTCTTTGGTCTCTTGAATATTTCCCTGGCCGCAGATTTTGGCCATCACTTTTGATTTCAGAAAGGATCCGAAATTACTTCAGGACTTGGTCTGAAAAAAGGCCGAAGTTTTAGAAATAATATCCGCCTGCAAATTTTTTTCCAAACAAACCCTTGTGCCCAGATAAATCAATGAAACCCATGTGACAATAGAAAACTAGTGAATATCCAAAGATATGTCACCCAAACTTCTTGCGATTGATCAGGTTCACCGAGCAGAATCGCATAAGATTCTGAAGACATTTGATTCCATCCTCTTGTACTTAGCCGAGAGCCAAGTGCTTCATTTTATAGTGATTGAGAGGGCCGACTTACCAAGGAACAATTTGTGGATCCAAAATGGCTGATGCGCTCATGAAGTTTGTCCATTAATTTAAGTTGGTCCAGCTATATTTGGAGCAAGGACTAAATAGAATTATTAACATTATTTAATTTTTAATTTTTTATTATATATATTTGAAATAGGAATCAATCTTAATTTCTTCCATAATAGAATGTTGTGCCACATCACACTTGTTTAGGACTTTCAATGAATAAGCCGTCACGCCACATCATCAACTATTTGAGTAATAATGTGACGCCACCTTATCAGCCCTTGGGGTTTTAGACAACTTGCTGTGGTGATGAACTTTCACTGAGCGTATCTCTCAAACCATGAAGGTCCACGAGATGCTCCACATACCATCAGAATCAGCAAGACGAGTAGAATCCAATGATAGGGGTTTCCAAGACAATATTGAAAATCTGCTACTTCAAAAAGTCCAACAACTACGGGGTATCTTTATTGTCCAAGGAAC
The DNA here is from genome assembly GCA_000404065.3 of Pinus taeda. NCBI lineage: Eukaryota > Viridiplantae > Streptophyta > Pinopsida > Pinales > Pinaceae > Pinus > Pinus taeda. The sequence continues at coordinate 103,069 of APFE030338410.1, forward strand.
CCAAACCCTAAATCTAATGGCTTGGGTTTCGACGACATGCATCGTCCATCATCCATCATCCATCTGCAACAATATACATGACCTCAACGCTTTGTCTCACCAAGCTGTATCATTAGTAACTGCACCAAGGGATCCAAACCCTAAGGTTAGGGTTTCATGCCTTCAATTAGGGTTTCTACTCCAACTAGGGTTTCATGGTTAAGCTGCATCATCCTGTGAACCCATCACATCAATGGCTTCCAAACCTTGACATCAATTATGATATCTGCATTTTGCACCAACTTGTACCTGTTGCATTTGCTCTTGCTTTGACATCAATAACGACATACTCAACAATCTCCCCCTTTGTTATTGATGTCAACACACCTAGCAAGACAAGGTATGTTGCATCTTGCATCTCTCTTTCTCTCCCTTGATTCCTCCAAGATTCTCCCCCCCTTTGACATTAATGGCAAAGGGTGATTCCCCCTCACAATCTACCTTATCATGCGGACTTGTGATCTAACCCCCCTTGACAGACTCCCCCTGTCAACATGCTTTATTGTTGCATCCTATAACATGATCAGATACTATGCTGTTGCTCCCCCTGAACAAGATGCTTCTCATACAAACTTCCCTTGTCTCTGTGCATCTACCAATCGTGTGAGAGATTATTGAGAAACTTGTTTTCTTTGCCAGAGCCTGGTGGCCTTGTCTTCCTGCCTGGTGAATGACCTTCTTTCTTGATTCTTCGAGGTCCACTTCAACGCTTCTACAATCTCGTGCAAAATGACCAATGTTGTGACAGATAACATTTTGCATTCCTCCCTTCCAGGTTCTGTGGGGTCCACTTCAAGTTGCATTTACAATTTTGTGCAAAATGACCAAGATTATGGCATAAATAACACTCTACATCTGGTCTTAATAAAGGAGCAAAGCTATTGTAACTTTTGTTGTCATAGGCATATGAGACTTTGTCTTGTCTTCTAGAAGATCTGCTTCTAGGGCTTTGATGAAACCCTCTCTCAATACTTCTGGTATATCTCCTGCAATCCACAACTCTGTGTCCATAGTTAGAACTTGTATAACAATAACCATGAAATGAGTCTGTATACTTGGGTGTATATGGTGAAGATTTGCTGAAGGAATCTCGTCCTTGAGAATATCTCTGTTGATCTCCACTTTTGAATGGTCTTTGATGATTTGGCCTTCTGAATGCATCATCTTGATTTCTTGAAGTATTGGTCTTCCCGGTGTTGGTTGATCTGTGTTGGACTTTGACTTTGGGCTTCTCTCCATTTCTGGCATGAGGCTTCCTTTTATGGGATTTCTTTTCTTCCTTGATATGTGGTTGCTCCTCATCTTTGGAATGAGGTTTTTATCCATGTGACTGCTCTTAAAACATTGGGATGAGGCTTCTCTTCTTTGACATGTGGCCTTTCTTCATTTTTGGAGCATGAGGATGCACCAACATATCCAAGACCTGTTTTGATAAGTGGCGATCTTTGGCAATTGATAATGTGACAATTTCCTGCTCATGGTTTATGTAGTCTTCTTCCTTCTGCTTCATCTGACTTCTTAAGACATCCTTAGTCCTTTTGGCTTCTTCAAGGAGGTGACTCGCTTTCCAAGTTCTTCATCTTGCTTTTCCTTTTCCTTGAGCTAGTTTGTCAAGGTGCTTTTCTTGTTGTTTGCCACTTATAGCATGCTTTTGAGGTGATCAAGTTCACGATCCTTTTTTGATGTATGACTCTGCTTCTTTTGCAATTCAATTTCTCTTTTCAGCCTGCTTATATAATCAAGAGCAAAGACATTTAGAATCATTCCAATTTGTAGCTTCCTCAAGTAGGTATTTAAGAGTTGTATCTTCTTTAGAATTGCTACCAGTATTCTCCACTGTCTTCCCATGTCAGATGCTATGGATCTACCTTCATGCGGTTAAGCTTCCAATGAAGGACCCACTGTGATACCAATTGTTGGAAAAACTGAGAGGGGGGTGAATCGGTATTTCCTTCTTTTTCAATTGGTTAGTTATTAACAATTAAACATTTAGAGCATAAACAATAATTCAGAAAACATGAACCATCACATCAAGAAGAGTACATAAGAATTGGCTCAACAATAAGCTCAGATATTTATGATATACATACAACATTTACCAGGTAAACCTGGAAGGAAGTACAAGACTCCCCAAGTCTAAAGATATGCAGACTAAGTTTGCAGGAGTCTTCAGTCTCCTTACAATCAATCAATTCACACATTTATTGCTGCTCCACAACTATTGCCCGCTGCTACACTGCTGCTATTCTCACTGCTTCTTCCTTATGCACTTCCTACTCCCTCTATGCAATTGTCCACTGCTCCCAGTGATCCAATTGTCCACTAACGCTGCTCTCACTAGCTCACTCACATACCAGGTTACTGCCATCAACGATATTACTGTGTCATTACCACTGTCACTGTCCATACATCATAGCCATACCTCTCTGTCATGGTGCAGTCATCACGGTTGCACTGTTTGTCAAGTCACGGTCATGAGTCAAGCCATACCACCCTGTAATAAGAGTCTTTGTAAGATCTCTATTTTATTGTCACGAAATCTTTGCCATACTAAGGTTACTGTGGTGTCAGGGATTACGATGTTATGTAAGGTTTGCAATAATATCAAGCATGCAACCCAAGGAAAACTGATATATGTTTACAGGATCACAGTCTAATTGAGGTCCCTTTATTCTTCTCAATAAATGTACCATGATAGAGCCCTGCCATATTGTTGTAATGTGATATTTGAAAGATGTCCTAAGTATTGAAACTCTTGCTATTTGTTACTTCTCTTGGCTCTTCTCTTGGATTGATTATTACCTCAGGTTTTCATGTGTCCAAAAAAAATGCTACTGAGCTGCTGGTTCAAATCTTTGATCACAGGTCACAACAGAAGTTGTTTTTTTTTTAACACAGTTGGGTATTTTTTTTTTATATTGCAAAAAAGAAAAGGAGCGAGCTCCTTGTACATTCGGAAGAAGACTGATTCAAATGTAGTGCACAAAATGGGAGCACAGTCCCCACATCTACACTTTCAACCTTGATTCTATAAAATTCAAAAATTAGAGTGGCATATTGCCTTACATACTGTCCTAGAAACAAACTATATTTGCACTGCATTAATAGAAGAGACAAGATCACCAGCACTGATTTACTGATTCCTCCTGCTAGGGGCGACGCTTCTTGCTGTACCTGGAGGATGTTTCCCCTTGCTGGCTTTGATTAAGGTCTTGATGTACTCGACTATTTCTTCCAAGTGTTTGCATTTGTCTTTTAGATTTTCTATTTCAGCTCTCTGTAAATCTCTGTCTCTTTGCTTGTACACATTAGCTGTCTTCATCTCTGCCCTGAGGTCCTTTAAAGCTTGGTTAAACCTTCCAATCATAAATCTATTGGCCCTGCAAGTTGGGCAATTGTCGTTCTTTTTTTCTCCCTCTAGTGGATTGCAGGCCATTCTATTGCTTTGATTTGCTGTAGACGCTGTGCCTTTTTTGGTCCCAGTGATGGCCCTCTTACTTTGATATGTTTTGCTTGTTCCTTTGTTGTTGATGGCGGAGTTCTGATTATTGGCCTCTTGAAGACAAAACTCCAAAGCTTTGAGAAAAACTATGTAGCTTTGACCCTGCTTTGTGATCCAAAACCAATCCGTGGAGTGGTCTTGATCTGTGGTGCTGGTCGGGAGATGATGGATTGGTGAAATGTAAAACGTAGATGGAGAGTTTGGCTCCAGAAAATATGAGGCTTGAGGACGACGAGGAGGAGAGACTACTTTCAGTACGAGAGTACTTCTTAGACAAAGAAAATGAGGCGTCAAGGCGCTGGGGATATGAGACAGCCTGTGTATTAAACAGGGGAAGGCAACGCTGATATGGGGAGACACTGTTACGGAATTCTGGGAAATTTGAATTATAGGCGTAAAAGGAACCAGAGGAGCAGACAGCTGAGGGAGAGCACTGTGGAGCAAATGTCAGCGAAGATGTTCCCCGCTGGTGATGTTTGGGCTTGGATATACGACTTGATGTGTCACGCCCCCAAGCCTACGGTAGTCTTTCAACCGTTGCCAGCGAGGTGCGGCACCACCGAACACTTTCTTTTTAACAATACTCGTGCACATGGACTACGCCTAATTCACATCCACCTACTTAGTTTGTGCTTCTCAACTAAGTATAATATTAGTTATCCTTTATATCAATGAGCACCCATACTTTATTCATTATCAACAACAATTATAAACGACAACAACAATTGCACGATATAAAGGGGAGGGGCAACTCCGTAAACAATGAGTCTGCCCAACAATATATATATAACAATCTTTTTTCAATAATACAAGCTTACAAGTATACTTGGCAAATTCCAAGTCCATACTTAGCCAAATTTACAAGAGAGGCAAAACAACCTTTTACAATGTCTTCGTGCACGCCTTGCACGATGGGTGGGTGCTCACCCGAGCCACCAAGACACCTTCGTCAATCCCGGCACAAATATGCACACTAGAACAATCCTGGGCACACCTTGCCCAATCTTCGACCAACTCCAAGAACGTCCACCAAGTGAGCACCCTCTATAAGTTATGCGCATGAGCTATGCGCATTCTCTTTCTACGCACTTGCTTCTTGTCTCTTATGCGAAGATGCTTGTCCAAGTTTTTGATGTTGAAATGAAGCTCCAACGCATGTAATATATATGCGTTTCACCATGGGTGGTGGCTCACCCAGCCGACCCCCAACTCCATGGTTACACACCCCTTGCAACGCCCTTGGAACTCGTCGGCCAGCTCTCCAACATACCCACGCATCGTTGGGTATAAGCTCCTTTCCATCTCTCTCATTCCAAGTGTCGTTTGCAAGTGTCGTAAACGCATCGCAGGTTTTCGTCGCACTAAATTCGTCGTTTCGTCGCATACCCGTGTAGGTCTGTCCGGCGCTCCACCCGCGTGCGGTCGTGCACGCCCTCCCGGTTGCACGCGCCCGTCGCACAACAACGAAGGCGTTACGAAATTCTAGGAAATTTGAATTATAGGCGTAAAAGGAACCAGAGGAGCAGACAGCTGAGGGAGAGCACTGTGGAGCAAATGTCAGAGAAGATGTTCCCGGCTGGTGAAGTTTGGGCTTGGATATACGACTTGATGTGTCGAGAGGGAGAATTTGATAGACTGCTAAATGCTTCAGGCTGACTGCGGGCGAGGGGGTCACTTATGAGAAGGCCTAAGTGTGGACAGGCTGATTTTTCTGGGTAGTGGAGATTACTGAGCTCTGCTACCGATTTATTGAACTTAGGGCGGAGGGGTAACTCACTGTTGTAGGTAATAGTCATGATGAAAATTGACCTTGTGCTTGTACAACTGCCCATTGTAACAAACCTTGATCTTGTTTGACAATTTTGATCCTGCTGCTTGTAATTGATATGACCATTACTGTCTTTGCTCAGTACTAAAGGACGCCTGCGTTCCTGATCATACGTGCTTTGTAGCTTTTTTAGGATTGAGTAGATTTTGTGCTCTGAGCTATGTAAATTGCTTTTGAGATCAACTGTTATCAAATCTTCATTGTGTTCTATAGATAATCTGACTCTTGGAGTGAAGTTTTTATCATTCTTTTTTTTCTTTTTGTTTTGCTTCTTTCCATTTTTCCTTTCTCAATCCTCATCATAATTATGGAATTCATGGTATGTTTTCAACATAGACTTCATTTTTTTTACAGTCCCAGCTAGTCTTTCAAGGGCTTTGTTGGCATAGTTATTTGCTTTCTTGTTTTGATTTCTCAACACATGCTTGAGTATTATGTTTCCCAAACTTTTTATGTTTGATGTGATCCTCTGACAAATTTTATTAATGGCGATACTGTTGAAATCCTTTTCATTTGCCATTGTTGCTATGATGATTGCCGAGTCTCCTATAATTATAGGATCCTTGATCGCAAGTTTTTTTAACAGCCTTGTGCCTAATAGGAGGCTGTATGCTTCCTCCTTGTTGTTTGTCATTTCTCCAAGACTCCATTCATATGTTATAATTTTTTTCCCATTTGGATCTATTATTACTCCGCCTGCCCCTGCTTTTCCTGGGTTATTTTTTGAAGTCCCATTGAGAAAAAGAGTGAATCTTTTTTGTTTTTCATCAATACTTCAAATTCTTTGTTATCCAATCTTGATTTCCAACTCTTGGCTGTGGAAGCTTTTTTATTTTTTGCTGTAACTTCTATCTTTTTCCTAATATTGCTTGGCTATGCTAATCTTTTTCTTCTTGCTGTAGGCTGCTCTGATCCATATTTGATATTCCATTGGTGCTTATTATCTTTGATACTAGGTTCCATGTTTTTGAAAGAATTTTGCCTATACTTGGTTTTTGTTCTTTGAATATACATTTGTTTCTGGCTAACCAAATCTGTCAACATAGAATTGAGGGGAGGCAATTCCAGATCCTGATTACTATGGCCTTGTTTCTCTTTGTATACGGGTAATTTTTCTCCTAATTTTTATGAAGTGCTGACAGCGGATTGAGAAATTTATATTTATTTCTAGCAGACTTGTTATCTGGGTCCAACATTCTCTAACCACCCTATAGTTCATGAAAAGGTGTTGGATTGTTTCTTCTTCCATTTGGCACATAACACACCTAGAAGGCCCTTGTATTCCTTTTTTTCTAAATTTTCAGAGATTAGAATTTTACTATTAAGTAGAGTCCAAATGAAAATTTTGATTTTGGGAAGACATTCTATTTTCTAGGTTGCCTTCCATAGACTCCAGTCTTGTTGATTTTGCTGTTCTTGGAGGAGATTATACTCTGATTTCACCGTGTATTCCCCTCCATTTGGGTCCCATACAAAGTTGTCATGATTCTCTCTATTTATGGGAGCTGCCCCTGATAGATGCAATTTTAGTTTCTCCCACTGACTTTTTAATCTTTTTGGAATTGTTGGTATTTTTCAGCCAAGCCAATTATCTTGATCCCACTCAGAGATTGAGTATAAAGTATTTATCTTTTTCTCTTCCATCCAACAATGAAGTCCTCTTAGATTTCGCTGAAGTTTTAGAGGATCTCTTTCCATTATTCGATCCTCCCAGATTGCTACTGTTTTTCCATTTCCTGAATTTTTAGAAATTTGATTTCTAATAAGCAGAATTATCTTTTTTACAAGTTTCCAGACTTTTGTGCATGGCCCGTCTAGAATAGATTCAGTTATAAATTTTGTTCTATGATGATTTAAATATTTCATTGCTAGAACTTTTTCCCACCAGTGTTCTTTTCCACTTATCACTCCAAATTATTTTTGTCCTTAAAGCAATGTTCATTTGGCCTAGTAAGCGAATTGCTATACCTCCTTTTTCACAGGGAAGGGTGACTTGCTCCCATCGGACTAAGTTGATTTTATTTTTCTTGTTTTCCTCCTTGCTATAGGAAGCTTTTTATTATTATTTCCATTTGCTTGTGGGCGCTTGTCGGGGCCAGAATAATCGCATATTGATAAATGGGAAGGGCCGAGAGGAGTGCTTTAATCATGATCACTCTTCCTGCCAAATTAAGCCACATCACTCCCCAATTCTGAATTTTATCCTTCAATTTTTCCATTTGCTTGCTCCATAATTCTGCTTTTACATTTTCCTTTGCTAGGGGCAGCCCAAGATAAGTAAAGTGGGTCCATCTTATTTGTATTGGAATTTCCAGTATTTGTGATATATGCTACATAACTCTTGGTGAAGTGTTCCAGCTATATATTCTGCATTTGGTGTTATTTAACATTCCTTCGGAGGCTTGGAGAAAACCATCCAACACTCTTTTAAATCTTCTAGCTATTATGCTTGATGCCCCTGTCATAAGAAGGGTGTCATCTGCAAAAAGTGAGAGATTTATATCTTTGCCCCCTCTTGCCATCTAGATGCTTGTTATTTTTTTCCCTTCTCTGACTTTCCAATGCTGCACTTAGTGTTTCTACCATGATGATATAGAGGAATGGAGATAGGGGACAACCTTGTCGTAGCCCTCTTGTGCTCTGAAAAAATTTAGTGGGCCTTCCATTTATTAGAGGGGCTATCCATGGAGTTGATATGCATGCCTGGATAGTCTCTATAATATCTATTGAAAAGCCAAATTTTTTGAGAATTGCTGCAAGATAATTATGATTAACTCTATCAAAAACATTTGCCATATCGAGCTTTACTATCATTCCTTTCTCTTTCCTTTGAACACTGCTGTGAATAACTTCCTGTACGCTGATCACATTGTCCGTGATTTGCCGCTTGGGTACAAATGCACCTTGGTTTTCAGATATGATTTCCGGAAGAAATTTCTTGATTCTGTTTGCTAGAATTTTGGTGATTATCTTATAAGAAGAATTGCAAAGGGAAATTGGTCTATATCTGTTGAAGGTTACTGGATTGGACTCTTTGGGTATGAGTGCCAAATAGGAAGATTTTGTGTTTCTTCCAATTTTTTTTTTTGAAAGAAATTTTTGATCATTCTCTTAAGATATTTTTTGATAATATCCCAATGCTGTCTGTAAAAAGCCATTGTAAACCCATCTAGCCCCGGTGCTTTAACAGGGTGAAGGCTCCAGACCGCTTCTCTAACTTCATTCTCAGTGATCTCTTTATTTTTATTTCCGTGTTTTGCTGATCACTTATTTTTTTTATGTGCTGCAAAAATTCTTCATTAACTTCTTGCTGGTCGCTTGTTGTAAGTAGATCTTTGAAGTAGTTGTGAGCTGCTATTTGTATTTCTTCAGCTCCTTTTATCTCATGCCCATCTACTTGAATCTGTTCAATCTGATTTCTTGCCCTCTTTATTTTCATTTAATTATGAAAAAACGTTGTGTTTTTATCTCCTGATTTCTGCTAAAGACATCTGGATTTCATTCGACTTTCTTTTTCTTCTTTCCTATTTTGCTTATAAATTTCCATAAAGGTTTCCTTTTCTTGTAGATAATCTTGTTTCCTTTTTTCTTTGTTTTCTTTTTCCTTATAAATGCTGTCCATTTTTTTTTGTAATTCTATTTTCCTAGCTTTGTCTCGAATATCATTTTCTCTTGCCCAAATTTTTAAATGCAGCTTTAGGTTTTTTAGCTTTGTTTCCCAAATGTATTGAGGAGACCCAATGATGGTTTTTTTCTAGCTTTCTTTTATTTGTTTTCCAAATTCTTCCTTGCTGTCCCAACTCGAATTATATCTGATGGGGAGCGGACCTTGATTTTCCAAATTACCCATGCTTAAAACCACCGGCTGGTGATCTGAAGTTGTTGTGTGGATGATCTTGCTTTTCACAAGAGTGAATGCAGCGGCTATGTTTTCTTGTACTAGGATTCTATCCAACCTTTCTTTGATATTATTCTTGCCTATTCTCTTATTACTCCAAGTGTACTTCCCATTGCTTGGTAGAATGTCGATTAATTCATGTTCCATTATTTCTTCAAGAGCTTCTCTTGACAAATCTGAATGATAATTCCCGCCAAATTTTTTCAGTGTTCCTTATCAGATTTAAGTCTCCTAAGGATTAATTTCCCTTTTTGTCTTTCTGCTAGTTCTTCTTTAATCGAGTTCCAGTAGTGTTCTTTTTTTCTATAGTGAGTTGGGGAATATACATTCATAATGCCATACAACGCTTTTGTGTTGAGATCTCTCAAATCTGTTTTAATCCAGTGATTGCTGATTTTTTGATTTATTAGTTCCCATTTCCTTTTGTCCCATATGGTGCATATTCCTCCTGATGCTTCTGTAGCCTCTAGCACTGTTCCTTCATAATTTCTTAATTTTTGAATCAGTTTTTGATTTTCTTGCTTGCTTGTTTTGGTCTCTTGGATCATATAAATGTCCGGCTTTTCATTGACTAAAATATCTCTAGTTGCATTGATTTTGAAAGTGGTGCCAAGGCCGTGACAATTCCAAGAGACTACTATCATTATTTACTGTTGTGTTGATGTGATCCTCCCTTTCCTCTTTGCTGATTTTTTTCATTGTTCCCTTTATTTTTCCCAAGGAAGGATTCCATTGGTTGTTGAGTTCCTAGAGCCATTTCTTTAGAGGTTACCTCATCTCTGATTTCCTTATTGGATTTTCTTCCCACTTTTTTTTGCCGATCCCAAGTTTGGGGGTTTTCTTTAGCTTGATTTCTGGTTAGTACGTGATCCACTGATGGAGGGGGTGAGGAGGAAATAGGGATGAAGGAGGAGGGTATGAGAGTAAGGGAGATGGGGTTCGATGGTGGAGATCTAGGAGAGGGTGGATCAATAGGGTCTTCCAAGGGCCCAAAGGGGTTCAAAGATGTGTGAATAGGGGGGATAACGTTCAATGAGGGCTGAGGAGTAGTTTCATTTGTTTCTTGGAGCTGCGAGGCATTTGGTATTGTCTGCTTATTGATGGGTTTTTTCCTTTTTACTTGTTCCTATGTGTTCTCTTGTTCTTCTACGTTTTCATGCTCTTTTTTTTAAGACATTTATTAGCAAAATGACCATACTCATGACATACCTTGCATTTAAATGGTATCTGCTCGTAGTCCAGTTGCTGTATATGCGTCCACTGATCAACCTTGATCTATATTGCTTCTAGAAGACCTTTTCCAAGATCTACTTCCACACATATTCTGGCACATGCGTGCATGTTATCCTTTGGTTCGCATCTGTCTATATACTTGCCCACTGCATTTCCTATAGCCTTGACCGAATCATCTCCCGAGCAAGGTAGTGGAAGGTGTAGAAGTTTGACCCAAACTGGGACTACACTTGGGACATCCATTTCTGGATCGAAATCTGGCGTCCATCTATTTAGATATAAATCTCTGGAATCCATGAAGTATGGACCATTTATGAATATCAGATCTCTGTCTTCCTTTGATTCGAAAAGGAAAGTGTAATACCCCCTTCCACAAAATCGTTTTGCTATCTTCCCTTGGGTGGTTGCATTCCAGTTTCTTTCAACACATTTTTGAACTAATTTGGGTGACGACCATAACCCCGTGAACTGTCCAACAAGTCCGCGTTCTGCCAGAGAAATAGCTGCTCTTTGAGGGAGAGCAGGTGGGAGAGAGATCTTTGGTATTTCCTCTAGCTTATTAACGAATTTGTTGATTGATGGCCTGTTCCTTGGAGCTCCATTCACTGCAATCAGGGATGTGAATGCTTCTTCATTTTCTTTGATTCCTTGGTGGTTGGATGAGGGAGGGTTGCCCTCCTCAGAGGGGTGCATGGTCAGAGAAAACTCAGCAGCAGGAGGCTGCCGAGAGAGGCCTGTGAGGTCAAGGAGGCGGCTAAGTTTGCACAGCTCAGGCTATTGCGTGCGCGCGATCCCTTATTGCTTCCTCACTCATCCCATATTAAAATCTAGAAGTTGTCTTTTACTGTCAAACAAAAGATCTGAATTTTATGCAAAGGTTCTAGGTGTGGCAATCACCAAATTGTATCCTTGATTCTTCTATGCTGTAGACTGCCAATGACATAAGTGATTCAAGTCACAAGAAGCACATAACATTATCCACATTGGATTGTTTATCTCTAGATTGCGCGAATGACCTCAGAATTGAATCTTCTCAAGACATGTTTATCAGAGTGTTTGTATGAGTATTCACAAGTGGTTGATGATTTTTAGATGTCATAATCATTTCATCATCACTTATTTGAACAAGTTTATTGTATTATGCCTTCACAGGATTAGGGCTACATATAAGTGCAAATCTATCTTAAGAAAAGGCCGAATAGCTTTATGAGACCTGAGCTTTTTAAGGAAGAATAGGTATACAAAATCGTCCCAGGTCGCAGGTTATATAGACATTCTACAATTTTAAGGGTTACACTATCGAACATCAACCCAGAGAGGTTCTCAAATACGAATCTGCCTTAGCCAACAATTATTCATTCAAGGAAGAGGTCCAAATGATCTGAGGTCAGCCTCAAGATGCATTCATATTCCAATGAAGTGATATTATGCTCAAGAAAATCAAGTTGCTGTGTAAAATAACCTTAGACCTATGCCCAAAATAAAGAGAAATCAAAGTTTTTGCTGACCATAGGTGATCATAGGTAGGTTGCATCTATCAAAGGAAGGCTGTAAGTTATCTCTGTTTTGCTCAGATCACATTATAAACTTCTTTACTGCTCAAAACGTGCTCTAAATATGTATAGGATCACAAGAAGAAAACCCATTAGTCTTCTACTTACCTTTTGCACAAAGCAAAGAAATTAAGATGATTGCCCTTATCCCACTTCAGAGAGAAAGTCCTTTTAATGCATAGAAATTCTTTAGTCTCTTGAATATTTCTTGGCTGCAGATTTTGGGCATCACTTTTGATTTAAGAAAGGATTCAAAATTACTTCAAGACTTGTTCTCAAAGAAGGCCGAAGTTGTAGGAATGATAACCACCTGCAATTTTTTTTTTCCAAACAAACCCTTGTGCCTAGATAAATTAACAAAACCCATGTGACAATAGAAAACCAGCCAATATCCAAAGATATGTCACCCAAACTTCTTCTTGCGATTGATCAGGTTCATCGAGTAGAATCACATAAGCCTATGAATACATTTGATTCCATCCTCTTGTACTTAGCCGAGAGCCAAGTGCCTCATTTTATAGTGATTAAGAGGGCCAACTTATACAATAAGATGGAGGACGACTTCAAAAATTCGACATGGTCAAAAGAATTATTAAATTTTTGGTCCAAGGACCAAGGAATAATTTGTGGATCCAAAAAGGCTAATGCGCTCATGAAGTTTGTCCATTAATTTAAGTTTTTTCCAACTATATTTGGAGCAAGGACTAAATAAAATTATTAACATTATTATTATTTTTTCTTATATATATTCGAAATAAGAACCAATATTAATTTCTTCCATAATAGAATGTTGCCACATCACACTTATTTAGGACTTTCAATGAATAAGCCATCATACCACATCATCAACTATTTGAGTAATAATGTGACGCCACCTTAGTAGCCCTTGGGGTTTTGGACCACTCGCTAGGTTCATGAACTTTGACTTTGCGTATCTTTCAAACCATGAGGGCTCACGAGTTGCTCCACATACCACCGAAATCAACAAGATGATTAGAAACCACTGATAGGGGTTTCCAAGATAATATCGACAATCTGTTGCCCCAAAAACTCCAACAATTGTGAGGTATCCTTATTTTCCAAGGAACCCAAACCTTAAATCTAATGGCTAGGGTTTCGACGACCTGCATCATGCATCATTCATCTGCAACAATATCCATGACCTCAACGCTTTGTCTCATCAAGCTGTATCATCAATCACTGCACCAAGGGATAGGTTTGGGTTTCATCCCTTCAATTAGGGTTTTTGTTCCAACTAAGGTTTCATGGTTAAGCTGCATCATCCTGTGAGCCCATCACATCAATGGCCTGCAGACCTTGACATCAATGACGATATCTGCATTTTGCCCTAGCTTGTACAGGTTGCATCTACTCTTGCTTTGACATCAGTGACAACATACTCAAGAGATAGCATTAGTAGCAAAGAGAGGAAATACAACTTCATTGATGCAACATTAGTAGCAAAGAGAGGACTTCCCACAAAAGAGTTCGAAGGCCTTGATGTGATAGTAATGGATGGGCACAACTTGGACTGCACACGAGTTATTCTAGTTTTGAGCACAACACTTGTTAATTAAACTTTCACTAGTGATTTTTATGTAATAAATCTTTGTAGATATTAATGCAGTGTTGGGTGTTCAATTGTTATACTTGTTGGGAAAATTCGCCATGGACTACCAAGTAATGGAGATGGAATTCAAAGCATCAAATGGTAGAAAAGTAGTTTTGAGAGGCATGGCAAATGGTAGCCCACAATTCGTTTCTCGCAGAAGAATGGAGGACATATTCAGGCATGGAGATGTAGCATATGTTGCAGAATGCATGATTACAAGCCAAAAGACACCCAACTGTAGCAGCCCGTAGTACAAAGCAAACATTCAACAAGTGCTGGACAAGCATGGGTAGGTATTTGGTGATATTCCCCTGGGATTGCCTCCTAAAAGAGGATTTAAACATACTATAGAGTTGGATGAAGGGGCCAAGCCCATAGTCACTACACCATATCAACACCCAAAGAAATTTAAGGATGAGATAGAGAAGGCAATCCATGAATTACTAGCGATGAGCCACATTAGACCCAACTCAAGTGTGTTCTCCTCGTCAATGGTTCTGGTTAAAAAAAAGGATGAAACATGGAGGATGTGTATTGACTGCCAGATACTCAACAAAAAGACCATAAAAAACAGGTACCCTATTCCCAGGATCGATGAATTACTTGATGAATTACATGGAGCAATATATTTTTCCAAAATTGACCTGCGATTAGGATATCATAAAATTCGGGTTTGAGAGTAGGATGTGCCAAAAACAACGTTCCGATGCCACTATGGGCACTTTGAGTTTTTGGTCATGCCGTTTGGGCTAATGAATACTCCCGCCACATTCCAATCTTGCATGAATAACATCTTCAACAAGCAGTTAAAGAAATTCTTACTAGTTTTTTTTACGAACTTCTTATATTCAACAATACATGGGAAGCTCACTTGGGAAATCTGGATGAAATTTTGAGCATAATGTAACAACAATAACTCTATGCAAGGCATCAAAATGTGAATTTGGAATGACATAGATTCTTTATTTGGGACACCGGACACATAATTAGTGCGAAAGGAGTGCAAGTACACCAAGAGAAGATTTAGGCAATATTGGACTAGCCAACATCCAAGAATTCGATTGAGCTATGACAATTTTTCGGAATTTGCAGCTATTACTGACGATTCGTCAAAGGCTTCTCTCATCTAAGCGCACCGTTAACAAATTTGACAAAGAAAGGAGTGTGTATGTGGACAGAGGAATCAAACAAGACATTTAATAAGCTTAAGGAAGTAATCATCTCATGTCTAGTACTAGCACTTCCCGACTTCAGTCAACCTTTTGTATTAGAATGTGATGCATCAGGAGAAGGAAGAGGAGCAAATTTAATGCAAAAGAGCCATCCAATTGCATTCGAAAGTTGGAAATGTTGACTTTTATGCATGCCTTGGCAAAGTTTAGGCAATACTTGGTGGGAAATAGGTTTGTAGTGAAGACAAACCACAACAACTTGTGTCATTTCCTAGAACAAAAAGACCTAAACGAAAGACAATAGAAGTGGGTGAGTAAGGTCCAAGCTTATGATTTTGATATTGGATACGTAAAAGGAAGAAGAATATTGTGGCCAATGCACTATCTAGAAAACCAACAACATGTTACCTCATAGAGCTTACCGAAGATTGGAAGGCTCTTCTGTCAATGGAATACTCCAAGAACAAGTTTGATTGCTCAGTGACAGGTAGAATCATTCAAGATGACAGGTACAAAATAGTCAATGATATTATTTACTATAAAGACAAGATATGCTTGGTCCTTGAATGCATGCTCAAGGAAAAGATCTTGAAAGCTACATGTGACATACCATTAGCGGGACACCAAGGATTTTTCAAAATTACCGACAAATCAAGAAATTTTTTTCATGGAAAGGTATTAAGGACGATGTGTTGAAATACGTCAAGGAATGCATGACATGTCAATAAATTAAGATTGAGCATACACACCCTGTCGGTTTACTCCAACCTTTACCAATTCCAAAGCAAAAATGGGAGAGCATGTCAATGGAATTCATCATAGGACTACCTAAAGAACAAGGAAAATATTGTATCTACATCGTGGTTGACAAGTTGACAAAATTCACACTTCTTTGCAATCCAAATTGATTATTAAGCCAAATAGGTAGCATAATTGTACTTCAAAGAAGTCTTCAGGCTCCATGGACTGCATAAATTTTTTGTCAGCGATCAGGATAGTAGATTTATGGGTGCATTTTTGCAGGAACTTTTCAAGGTAGTGGGAACGAACTATGTGATTGGTCAGCAAAAATCATGGATCAAATGGTTGTACCTCGGGCAAAATTGTTACAATACGACTTGCCATTTATCTATTGGGATGACACCTTTCAGAGCAACTATATGGTTATGATGCACCATTCTTTATCGGCAGGGTTTTTGGTGGTAGTGAGGCCCCAATTGCTAAAGACTGGATACAAGAGAGCCAAGACATTCTCAGGGTACTCATGGAAAACATGTAAGCTGTCCAAAATCGACAAAATTTGTACACAGACTAGCATCGAACATAACACAATTTTGAGGAAGGAGACTTAGTCTTTTTGAGATTGCAACCATATAGACAATCTATGCTTAAGAAAAGCGGTGTAGAAAAGTTGAAGCCGAGGTTTTATGGGCCTTACAAAGTTCTCGTAAGGGTTGGCGAAGTGGCATGAGTTAGGACTACCGAGAAAAAGCATAATTCATAACGTCTTCCATGTATCATGTCTCAAGAAGGCTGGCGAGCAGTAGGTCACTACTTCTATCGAATTGTCCCCATTAGACAAAGAAGGGCAACTAGAGTTGATCCCAGAAGCAATCATTGTAGTGCGAGAAAATAAACTAAGAGGCAGAGTAATTTCATAATATCTTATTAGATGGAAGAATTGACCGGAAGAAGAAACCACATGGGAACGCGAACGAGTCTTCCAACATCCTAGTTTGCAATTGCTTGAGGGAAACCAATTTCGGGAAGGGGGGGTTGTAATATCCTCGCCAAATTGATGGGCTAATGGAGGACGAAATAGCTTATCCGACCCCATAGGCAACCTTGATAAAGGGGCCAAAACCTAATTTTTCCAATGTTGGGGCAACATTGTGCAAAAGTTGGGTCAGCTAGGGCAAAAAAACCCAAAATTGGGGGTTGCACCCACAACCCATCACATGTTGGAGTCCATAGAGAAATCTATAAATAGAGGAGAGTTGAGATCAAATGAATCATCATTGATTTGGATCAAACACATCTGATTTTCTGAGTTGTAGCTCTAAGGGATTTTAGACACCTTTATCCCTACTAATTTTAGTGGTGAAAGATTCCACCCTAGTTAGTTGTATTTTCTATTTTCTACTTTGTTTAGAGAACAAGGAATTGCCTATCTAAAGTAGCAGCGAAGTCTTTTGTGGGAAAGTTGAGGCAAAGGCATTCAGAGTTCTTCTGAGGCTAGATGAATTTGTATTGAGGTAGAAAATCAAATTATTTTGAGGTTTATTCTTTGCGAGTTCACCCCGAGGCAGAAGCATAACAATTTGAGGCAATATATTGTCATGTTTCTGAGGAAGACGAAGCCATGAGGCTGGGCATCTATGTAATTATCCCGAGGCAAATTAATCCGAACTTTCTGAGCACCAAAGGAGGCCAATCCTAGCCGAAATCGAACCCCATTCTGAGGCCATTTGGGGATTGTTTGTGCTCTGCAATAGGTCCGAACTTCTGAAGAAATTTGCTGCTCTTGTACAGAGCTTAGAGGGCTGGTCTAAGGTAAGTATAGAGGGATTGATTTAGGACTGAGGCAGATCCAGGACTCCTTAAGACGACACAGTGGTACTGAATAGATTTTGGGAGAATATTTTGAAGAAAGTCCAAGACAAAAGAAGAATTCGATCCACCGTCATATCTCCTGAGACTATTTAGATACTAGCGTTATAAGATTTCGCAAGGGTTTATTTAGATTAGTTGAAAATGACTCGGGTTTCTGGTTAGAATACAGTTACTATTTAGTCAACCTTTGTCCAATACATAATTATACTGCAATTGTTTGAAACTATACTAAACTGTTAAATTTGGGGAATATACTGGTACTATGGAATTCTATTGCATGGTTGAACTATAACATTGTATTGAGTGGTTTATTGTAATGCTGAGATAACAGTGTTATTTACTGAAGTTGTCATTATTTTGTACTGGATAAATCTTGGTGTCATTTTCTGAACACGAAAAATAATTTGTTGAAACCTTAGCTATTTAAGAAATCCTAGGGCAATTTCCCCCCCGTAGGATACAATAGTTCTTAATAAGGCTGAAGGCTGCATATAGAGCTTGTAGCATTGTATAGCTAGTTCTTCTATTCCCTCCTTTGTCAACAACAAAACTTGCAAACCTACAAATTTGTACCTTATTGTCATTCCATGTACTTGTATCAAATATTGTGTTTGAATGGCCTATCACAAGGGTCCATTTGCTCACATGGAGCCATTTATTTCAAAATTGTAAATGTAGTTCTTGGTGGAGCAGTTTGGGCTTGAGTTTATTTGAAAGTGTAATTATAATCATATCCATGGTTTTTTTATTTTTATTTGAGTATTTTATATTTTTTTAATCCATGTAATACATTTCGTGGGGAAACCCACTAGATACCTCCCTTCACTTGAGGATGGTTGTTGGAAATACTAAGAGGGGGGTGAATCAGTATAATTAGTGTATTTTTAACTTCACAGAGCATTAATTGTTATTAGCATAAGATAAATATAAACATTCAGCGACACCATTCAACAATGCACAATAATAAGGATAGTAAACAAAGGTTTTAGGTGGAAACCCCTCTAGGACAAAAACCACCTAACTCTTCTTAATATTTGTCTTTCAATAAAATGTACATCAATATTTTGTAATATCTCCAATTTTCCTAAACCACTTAGGAAATATTACACTTTTTGACAATTTTGGAATTAGCCACAATTTTGTGTATTTTAGCTTAGGAGAGGAAAAAAATCAAATTCTTGGTGGGCTGTGGGGGCCACACACTGAAGGAATACGTACTTGTGAAGAGAGAAGGAAGGCGTGCTAGTGGAGAATGGGGCCCACGAGGAAAGGAAGAGGGCATCAATCATAAATAGAAGAGGAGGGACCATCATTTGGCAACTTTTATCAATTTGAAAATTATACTATTTTTTGCTCGAGCTGTTGAGCCAAGTCAACATTGTGTTGTTCAACACACGAGGTTTCCGAGGGGAAATCTCAACTCCTTTGGTGGACTCCGAGCGCCACCCTTGGGGAGCCATAGCTACAGTTGTGCGCTGATCCAGGAGAATTCTACAGGTGATATCTAACTGTTCTTGGGGCATTCTGGATGTAGAAGGGAAACATGCACACCTTGGGAGAAGGAGCTACAAGACCGTCTTGGCACCGAGCTTTTAGGGTTACATTACTTTGGAAATTTGCAGCCATTTGTGGGAGTTTGGTGGGCTTAATCAATGGCTATTCCTCAGGCTTCAAAATTCTTCTTCTAGTGTACACGCAGAGGTAATCTCATTAGGTCTGCACAGTTCTTGGGGAGAGACTTAGTTGTGGGAGGATTGGTTGGGGGTTTTGAGATGAGATTTTCCAGGAGGCATAAGGGGAATTTTGGGGAACATTCCTTGGCATTTGGGGGCTCATTTGCAACAAATTTCTGGGTGGTACAAATTTTCCAGCAGGTGGAAGGGCTCACTCTAATTGGGGGCAAGTTTGGAAGGTTGGAACTAGGCCAAACCCTTTCTGGGTTTTTTATGGTTTATTGAGGAGAGGTCAAGATTAATTTTGCATAATTTTCTGAGCACTTCTGAGGGTAGAGTTCCTAGTTCCACTCAACACCCAACAACATAAATTGATAGAGGAGGGCGCAATTTATTACAGGGCCATTACCACCACTTGGGTTCGTGAGTCTTTTCTAGGTTTTGTTGGAGCTGGTGTGGAGAGCCTACATTTAATTTTGCAGAATATTTGGAGCAATCTAGAGGGTCCAAACATCATCTTCCTTCCAGCTCGCAATTGTGGTTTTCCAGGGCCCAGCACAAAAATAGAAGGGGAAGTACTTCCTAGCAGTTGGGCAACATACTTTTTCGCTTGGGGTTGTCAAGCTTGCTTTAGCAAGCCGAGGTGCACACTCCATTCAAATTTGTACTTTCCACTTGCATATATATAATAAAATGGCTCAGTTATGAGCATTTCTTGGCTAAATTCTTGGGTCACTTACTGAATGTTGGATTCTATGTGTTGCATGTGAATTTTTGGCTTGTTTATCACCAAGTAGGAATATTACAGTGGTATCAGAGCCATAATCTTGGCTCAATCTGTGGGAAACCCTTCCTTCTATGACAAGACCATTGTAAAAAGCTAAGAAATCATGGGATCCAAAGAAATATTAAAATCAAACAACATGCCAGTAACCTTGAAGGAGGTGATTAGGATGCAACAAATGATGATTGATGTGGGGGAGCAGCTGATTCATTCCGCAATTGGGAATCAGGACCATTCTAAATTATACAACAAATCCACTATGCCCAAAATTATGGGTAATGGATCAAGATGGCAATACATGATTGCAACTGATGTGGAGTTATTAGCAACAAATTGGAGGGTATACCAATCATTAGGTCATGGAAGTCAGGCGTCCCTTTCTTTTTGGGAGTTTTGTGAACTAAGAGGCATGCACAAATCAATGGGGATTCAGTGGAATTATGCAGGGATGATGAGGAGGATTAAGGCAAAAGATGAGAGTGTAGTTGAAGGGGCCATGGTTGGCAAGGAGACAGTTGAGCATACACCCGTTGATGAGATGCCATCCGTTGTTGATGTATCCATTGATGACGTATCCTGGGTTGTGATCGAATTCTCAGGTGATAGTAGTGCACCACAGGTTGATGAGGTGATGGGAGACATATCCACTGTTGATGAGGAGATGATAGGTGCAGAGGCATCAGGATCTATGACAGAGTTGCTAGATGACAGTCACCTACAGATGACTGGTGAGCATATCTTGCGTGTAGGGTTGTCTATGGAGGAGCAATCAGAGGCTCGTGTTGAGTCCATGATGGAGGACGATGTGCAACCATCCTTTGGGCTAGCCATTGATGAGGGGCAACATAGAAACCACACGTTGTGATTTCAACACAATTTGCTTCAGAGGCACATTGATGGGATCTACAATGTTATTAGCCCACCCTTACGCATTGTGTTGAAGGAGGCAGAGTTGTCTAGACATCCAAGGGGGGGTGACCAGGTTAGCAGGACTGAGCGACATGAGCTGAGTATGACACCGCATCAGTTTGGAGGGCTTGTTCCTTCCACTGGGGATTGTACATTCGATCCCTCCTTTGGGATTGATTGGATGGCGAGAGGTATTGAGCTGGTACCTGATGGAGCAGGCTAGGTGGTTGGATACATTGATGGCCACAATTTAGTAGAGGCCAGAGATTACCAAAGGGACTCTAGGGCCAAACTGTTGTTGGGATCCAGGTGGGATTTCCGATCACATCATAGAGTTGGTAGGTGATGGTAGTAGCAGCGTGATGGATTTGATGTTTGGGTGCACACACATTTTCAGATCTCCATCAAAGCCCTGGTTAGCACTAGTGACAGGATGGTTTGACAGGGGAGTAGACATATTTCATGAGTTGTCTTGGCATATTGACTGTGCGTGGAGTCCCTCGCTGATTAGTTTACTCTTGGTAGGAGCTGGTAGGCGGAGGTGGCATTGACAGGCCACCAGACAGGGCATTACATGAAGACGGTGACCTCTCATTAGTATATTGGACACCAGAGCTACTGAGGATAAGCACAATAGTGTCATTCCCGTTGGCATATGAGGAGTTAGCCTGCTTAGGTCTTTCAGGGTAGATGGGGAGATGTAGCCCACATCGTGTAGGGTTTACTAGTAGAGTGGTGGATACTTTGGCACATGTAGGATACCGTATGTTACAGGGTGGTACGACAGTGAGTAGTGGTACATAGGATTGCACAGAGTTATTTTGTAGGGTCCAATGTTATGTAGAGGGATGCAGACTGATGCGTACAAACCTAATTTTAGGCCATGACATCCAGTGGTGTGCAGGGCGATGCGGTGAGGAGTAGTGGTGTGCAGAGGAGCATGTAGGTGCATGGTGATGTGTCGTAGCATGTCGGTTTACACTGTGGAGTAAGGGGAGTAGATCGCATTGCATTGAGTACCCGTGGGGAGTGTTAGGTACGGTGACATAGGCAGGACATGAGGTGATACAGGTTGGGACAACAGTAGCAGGGGGTATCCAGTGGTGTACAAGGGCAGGCTGCGGTGTATAGTGGTATGTTGAGGAGTACAAGGATGCTCGGAGGTATGCAGGGGCGTACGGTGTTGCACAACGGGGTCTTGGTGTGTTGCTTCCAGGGAGACTCCTAGACGGAGACACTGGGCATACCTTTGGGTGTAGTTCACCCAAGATCGACGAGGACACAAATGAGTGATACTTGATGGTATCCATGGGGAATCACACGCCTGACTCTCTTCTACATCACTTACGGGCACCGTCAATTTGGTTGTTGTCCTTTGACACTCTAGGCATGAGCAGCAGGGGCAGGGAGCTCACTCGAGATATTTGGATGACACACAATGCACTAGGGGAGAGACTTCTCAGCGGTGGCATTGGGTCGGTGCATGAGTTAACAACCACAGGTTGGGGGATGAGGTGATCATCTGCAGGGGTGGCACATCATTCATCACTGAACCTACACTTGGGGAGCTGGTCACAAGGGAGACATGTGTTGCTCTTTCCACAGGGCATGTTAGGACCATGCATGGGCAGAGGATACCGTGTACGGTTGAGGCAGTTTTCCAGTATCTGTCCAGGCTCCACACATTGTATTGGCACATTATCAGAGGGCGGATGGCAGACCGAGTGGTGATGGTTGGTAGGAGCTGTTCAAGCTTATGTTCTCTGCTGGCTACTTCTCCCCTTCGACTGTTTGCTATCTTGTTGGCCCTTTGGCCCTCTTTTTGTTCTGCTGGATCCTCTCGCTGCCTCTATCTCCTCCAACTTTTTTTCCACAACGTTTTAACAACCTTCAACAGTGCTCAACAACATTAACAACTAGCTGTTCTCTGCTTTTTCTGTCTTTTATTCATTCCTCATGTCTTTGTTTGTCGGTTTCCTCTCTTCGCTGGCCCTTTGGCTTCCTTAACGCTCGCTATCATTTCCTTTGTGCTCGCTTGCTTCTTTAGCTTCCCGGCTTTTGGTTTCCTCTGTCTATTCGTGCTCACAGGACACGTTGATTCAAATGGCGAGGACCGAGTCATACGCAGAGGACACATATTCAAAGAAACTGTAACAGAGCCCCTGTTTTCTCATGATAGCAGGCGTACATAGGGACTCTTTCATATAACAGACCTGCCATGTCCTGATTGCAATCACCATCGACATTAGTTCAGTCTCTTGAACTATCGAGAGCATTCCGTAGTGTATTTCTGCCTCCAAATGCCGCGCAAGCCAAAAATTCATTTACACAGGAAAAACAGGGAAAATGGCTAAAGGGTGGACTTCAAGAAATAATTCACCCGCAACTATTCCTGTATCGGATCTGCAGCGTATGTTGCAATCAGCGCTCAAGGCTTCCAGGAGTTCTTTATATAGTGACCTCATGACATCGTCGATAGCCGACGAGCCAATCCCCCTACAGACGCAATATAATAATAGGGTTTTATATAATAGGACAATCATTATCGCAATCGCCACTTTCGGAGGTTCTTCTATAAGTCGAGCCTAAAACATTGCCAATGGTCGATACCGGATGCGATGTTATATTAAACTGTTTATAATAGGTCTGTCGGGTCCACAACTCTATCGCAATCGGCGCTTTCATGTGGCAAGGCTTTACGGCTTACGATATAGCGACGGACGCGATATTACAATAGGCGCGATATAATAAGGCCGCGGGTCTGCATGTATTATCGCAATCAATATACTCCGCTCCTTTAACTTTGTTTATATATATAGTGCTCCACTGTTTTAACTTTGTTTATATTCTCCTCTACTTATGCACCTTACTCTTGGCATATGCAATAGCTCTACTCCTCCGATAGTTCTTCCTTTGGCATTGTTGCTTCGATCGCTGTTAATGCATATACAGATGGGTTTTGGCCTTCGATAGCTCCCGATTGTGTAATCCGCTTCCTCTGATGGCTTTGT
>APFE030338410.1:128993-149048 GCA_000404065.3 Pinus taeda
TCAAAGACCTCCTTGCATATATGAATGCCTCTCTTGCTCTAATATCCTGTGATATGCTTTGATCTGCCTCCTTTGGTAGCTCCTCTTGCTTATGGCTTGGCTATCCTGATGGCCTTGCTCCTGTCTCTTCATGGATCTGCTCTGCTTCCCCTTGGCTTCTAGTATCTAGGATATTGCCATATTATTATCTAGAATATTGCCGTATTGACATCAATGACAACCGAGGTCAATCTGAGGGGAAATCTCAACTCCTTCGGTGGACTCTGAGTGCCACCCTAGGGGAGCCATAGCTACACTTGTGAGCTGATCCGAGAGAATTCTACAGGTGATATCAAACTGTTCTTGCGGCATTTTGGACATATAAGGGAAATACACACACCTTGGGAGAGAGAGCTACATAACCGTTTTGGCACCAAGCTTTTAGGGTCACATTACTTTGGTATTTTGCAGCCATTTTGTGGGAGCTTGGTGGGTTTAATCAGTGGCTATTCCTCAGGCTGAAATTCTTCTTCTAGTGCACACAAACGCAATCTCATTGGGTCTGCGCAGTTCCTTGGGGAGAGACTTAGTTGTGGGATGATTGGCTGGGGGTTTTGAGCTGAGATTTTCTAGGAGGCATCAAGGGAATTTTGGGAAACATTCCTCAACATTTGTGGGCTCATTTGCAGCAGATTTCTAAGTGGTACAAAATTTTCAGCAGGTGGAAGGGCTCACTCTAATTGGGGGCAAATTTGGAAGGTTGGAACTAGCCCTATCCCATTCTGGATTTTTTTGGGTTTATTGAGGAGAGGCCAAGAGTAATTTTGTAGAATTTTCTGAGCACTTTTGAGGGTAGAATTCCTAGTTCCACTCAGCAGCCAACAACATAAATTAATAAAGGAGGGCACAATTTATTATAGGGTCATTTCCACCACTTGGGTTCGTGAAACTTTACTGGGTTTTGTTGGAGCTAGTGTGGAGAGCCTACATTTAATTTTGCAGAATTTTTGGAGCATCTAAAGGGTCCAACTGTCCAAATAACATCTTCCTTCTAGCCAACAATTGCAGTTTTCTAGGGCCAACGCAGAAATAGAAGGGGAAGTACTTCCTAGCAGTTGGGCAACATACTTTCTCACCTAGGGTTGTCAAGCTCGCTTTAGCAAGCCCAGGTGGACACACTCGATTCAGATTTGTATTTTCCACTTGCATATATATAATAAAATGGCTCAGTTCTGCGCATTTCTTCGCTAAATTCATGGGTACTTTACTGGATGTTGGATTTTATGTGTTGCATGTGTATTTTTGGCTTGTTTATCATTGTATTTCCTAAGTAGGAATATTACATATTTTCATCTCCAATTGAGGGAGGCTCCAACTTTTTGGTTTACAGGCTCCAACTTGTAGGACGCTCCAAAGCCCTAGTTACCAACTGCAACTAGGAGGATGCTCTGCCGCCCTAGTTTACAGCCTCCAACACCCTGTTTACCAGCTACAACTGGACGAACGCTTCAACACCCTGTGCAGGCTCCACTCTGCCCTAGCATCACCCTGCTACCCTGAAGTGTTCTCAGGCTCCAACTTGAAGGAGACTCGACTCTTCTGCCTTGCACCACCCTGCCACCCTGATCAACCGACTGACCATGTTTCACAATTTTCAGATTGGATCCACCTGTGCTCAAAATTAATACAAAGGAACTGCAATATAAAAACCTGCTATACAATCTTTGTCAATCAATTCTGCCTCTGCTCGATCTGCATATCAAACCCTAGCTGCTGAACAACTCAACTCTGTTCAATCTAAATACCAAATCTGACCACTGCACAACACTGCGCCATTCTCACTGCCACTGCTGCTGCCGTCAAGGTCACTGTCACAGTCAAAGGTCATTGACATATAAGGTTACTACCAAGATCACTGTCATATCAAAGGTTATTGTTATATAGGTCACTGTCACATATCCAAAGCACTGTCATGAAGATCACTGTCACATCAAATGTTGCTGTCATAAGGGCACTGTAGGGTGTCAATGGGTTCGCTGCCAAAATATGTTATCACTGTCATCCTGTAGAATGTCGCTGCCATGTTATCACTGTCATAAAGACAATCTATACAAGGTTGTCAAATCGCTCAAACATCACTGCATCATTGCATGCAGCCCTAACAACACTGTTGTACTTTTCTATCATAAGATCTGTCTAATCAAGATCGCTGTCACACTGTCATATGCCAGTTCTCTGATATATTAGGTCACTTCCATTCCAAGGGTTACCTCAGGTCATTGTCAAAAACTTCAGATACCCTACTACAAAACTTTCTTTAGATGTACAGTGAGCTGCAAGATGACAAGATTGTTGCAATTAATGACAGTGAGGCACAATTTGAACAAAGCCCTAGCTCCGCAATATAATCATACAACACTGACAGTTTTTGAACAATACAATATCTGCTCACCATGTAGCACATACACAGAACTTTGAGTAAAGAATGTGACAATCTGGACACCCTGCTCATTCACCACAACATAAAATTCTGAGCTTAAACATTACAGTGAGGACACTCTGCTCATTTACAAGTTCTGTAGGCTACTGCCATGCCAAGGTGACTGTTATATCAGGTTTCTGTCATTTCAAGGTTCTCTGTCCTCTCAACAATATTTTCACACATACATAAGCCTTCACATTGTTCATACACAAGCCTGGCAGTCAACCTTACTCTGACCATTACAAGTCAACATTCATGTATCACTTCTTCTGTCACCACAACATCTTAGAGAGACAATACTATATATTATGAAGATACGGCCAAAAACTTCTGTCACTATGACAACAACAACAAATAAGGTCATAAGAATGGAGCAATGCAAGATCAATTTTCTAATCTCAATCTCTGTCCCTATTCTGTCTCAAACCTATGTGCGAATATTTCAAGACACCTTGCTGTGTGAGACAGGGCTTGAAAAATGACCACAACTGCTTGTGCTTTATTACATTCAGACTCTTATTCAGACTTTTGATGAGTTGATTGTAATGTGCTAAAAATACCTTTGTAAAAACAATACCAACAATTCATGCGCTTCTGAATGATCTGTCTTTGCACAATTTAAGTACAGAAAATGCCCTTAATGAAGGTCCAATCCATAGCACAAAATATCAGTGAAAATGTTCTCGCGACAGTGCAATAATTAGTTCACAAATTTGCATTGTTTGGCAATACCAAAGCAGGATTGAGTAGGCTATTCAACTTGTTACAACCTTCAGACATTCATATGCAAGTTTACAGCCATATGTGAGGTATTTGTTCAAGTGCATGCAACAGAAAGGATCAAGCCGATTCATATGTGTCTTTGAAAATTTAGTGAAAACTAGTATGCAAGTTTACAGCCATATGTGAGGTATTTGTTCAAGTGCATGCGACAGAAAGGATCAAGCCGATTCATATGTGTCTTTGAAAATTTAGTGAAAACTAGTGCAGAGTTGCCTGCAGTTTTGATAATCGTGAGAGTTAAATTAACATAACCTTCAGCAAATGCGAGTTCCACAATACATCATATGTCTGCTGCAGAGAGATGATGACGATTCACAGAGGAATGGCAATGGTTGCAGAGGATACGAAGATTTGAACAACACGTCACATGTCTGCCATATAGAGATGATAATAATACGAAGATTTGAACAACTCGTCAGAGTCGTCACATGTCTGCCGCAGAGAGATGATAACTACTTGCAGAGGAATGACGACGGTTTCAGAACAATTTCAAAATTGCCTACAGAGGTCAGACAGAAAAATGGCATTCAACGAATAACCAATACACAAATAAAAAAAACTTTCAAAAGAATTTGATCGCTGCTTCAGATGTGCTCGAATACCCAGGCCGATATTACAGAGATGATCTTCTACAATGCTGCGCACCGTACTTTGGAGAGATCCGAGTGCTTATACAGTTTTTGGCGGAGCACATATGAGGGCAGTCGACTAGGGTTGGGCGGAAGATCAGATTAAAAATTTTAATTTTGAACTTTTGTTTGAAGCTAACTTATTTCCTTCAAAAAGTTTGGACTATAGTATTAAATTTAATTGAAGATCCCTCCTTTACCTTGTGATGCGTTCCATGGACTTCAGTAATTAACATTACTCTTTCCTTGAGTCAATGTGTTCCATGGACTTCAATAATTAACATTACCCTTTCCTTAAGTCATCCTTCTTCTTCTAAGGAGATGTGCCATAGTCCAGCCAACTTAATGTTGCCACATCATCACGGTGTTGGGGTTTTTGTCCACAAGTTGGGTGTACGATCTTTAAATGAACATATCTCTCAAATCTTGAGGGCCCACGAGACGCTCCACACATCAACAAAATCAACATGACAAGGAGAATTTGATGGTGAGGATCTTCGAGGCAAACTTACTAATTTGTTGCTTTAAAAACCCAACAAATGCGGGGTATGAACATCATTCAGGGAGTCCAAACCCTAGAGCTAGGGTTGCTTCATCTCTTCTATGAAAACCATCATACTAAGGACATCAATGACGACATCCTGCACTTGCTATGCCATCCTTCCATTGGATCTTCCAACTAATGCAATCCAGACAAATATTAAGAGCGTTCATTAACGGACGTTGGGATCAATGACAACACCATTCAACAATGGTACTGAGGGTAAACCAGATTCTTCGGGGCTCAAGGCTAGGTCAACAGTGAACAATTGGCTCATAAAGAGAGCAAGCATGTCACATGACTGATGAAACAACCATGCTAAAAGTGAAGTTTTGAATATCTTAAACTTGTTGTCTATTTGAGAGTATGAGGGGTAAGATATGTGGAGAATACCTAAGGTTTTCTAACATTATGACATTTATGGCGATAAGTCCTAAATATGCTGAGGCTATCACTTATTGATCATAAACATGGTGATATGCATTACTACTATAGCGTTTTATGATAGTATTGAGTAGATATCTAAGTGGCTAGGTAAAGACACTCTCATATGCTGAAAATGTGGAAGGACAAACAAAAATAAGGGATGAGGTGAAGCTAGTTTTAGTGAAGGATCTGCTATAGGAACAACCTTTTCTTCACATGGGACTCCTGTCGACAATGCCAAAGCCATGGACACTCAAAGATCCGTGTAAAGAAAGGCCTACATGCTGTTAATTTGTTTCCTATTTCATGTTGTAATCCTCATGATGCTCACTGCATTTTTATCATCCTCGTGGTGGAATTTTTGATCTTTTGATTACAATGGACCTATTGAAATGCTCATGCGTGGGAGAATGTGCATCTTTGCACAAAGTACGGGGCAAAGCACTCAAAGTGGCTTTCTAGAGTGTAGGCCCATCATGAAAAATGCATTGTAATGGAACTATTGTGTGGTTTGGAATGTTTAGGTGTGTAATTTGATTGCTTGGATGCCAAGTCATCTAGTTTCTTGAATACTCCCACTTGAGAGTCAGTTATGGGGAGAATCTTAATGTGTCACAGGCGAATCTAAAATTATCTCTAATTTGAGTCGTTTGGGGTCTCTATTTGTAATATCCCTAAGGAAAATTTACAGTAATAAACAAAGCATGCATAGAGGAAAACACACAGAAAATTTGCACACAAATCAGACCACGAGATACAGCCAAAAACTGCATTGCTAAGCCATTTTATTAATAAAACATGGGGTTACAACTGGTGCTTGGAAAG
This sequence comes from Pinus taeda, assembly GCA_000404065.3. NCBI lineage: Eukaryota > Viridiplantae > Streptophyta > Pinopsida > Pinales > Pinaceae > Pinus > Pinus taeda. The sequence goes on from APFE030338410.1 coordinate 134,659, forward strand.
TGTGCACTTGGGCTTGCCTAAGGCAAGCTAGCAAAGCCCAAGTGAAGAAGATGAATTTCCCCCAAGTCTGTTAGCTGATCTCCCTTTGGATCTGCTTTGAATTGGCCAGAAAATGAGCTGTTGGTTGTGAACAATAGTTGGTAGGGCCTCCTTCAGTGCTCAGAAAATTCTGGGAAATTAACCTCAGGATCTCCACCAATTACCCACAAAAAACTCACGAAGGAATTGGCAAAATGTTGACCTTGGAATTTCGACCCAATTTCCCTCGACGGCTTTGCTGCTGGGTAATTCGACCCACCTGCAAATCCTGTTGCTGAATGCCCCCAAAATGACTGCAATCACCAACAAATCTCCTTCTCGGACTCCCCCACAAGTTTCAACCCAAAATTCCCTTCTCTCAACCCCCACGTGTGGCACTACCAAGGACTGTGCAGTGCCTACGTTGTTGATGGAACTCCCCCACACTCACACTACACTGCTCTTGGATCGATCTGAAAAGGATGAGGTTCCCTCCTTGGGATGGCACTTAAAGTCCACTGAAGCAAGGGGTGAGATTTCTGCCTGGAAACCTCTTGCGCTGAACAACACTTGCAAACTTGGCTTCAACTCAAGTGTGCTACTCTAAGAGAAAACTCAAATGATCAAGAATCCCTAAAATGATTGCCTCCTCTTTTGTCAAAGAGCCTCCCAATTGCCTATGTGCCCAACCATCGACTTTCCCCCACCAATCTCCCTCCACTGAGTGCGTACTTTCTCATGGGCCGTATTTCTCTACGGGCAGCCCCCATTTACCACTTACAATTTGATTTTCTCCCTCCTCTTCTAATGTTTGGGCCTCCCCTTAACTCCAAAATTCATGTGGGACCTCTAAACCCACCTTTCGCAAGTGCAAGTATGAAATAAGACAAAATTGGGAAAAATTGATATTTCCCTTTAGCAATATTGCTAAGTGGGAATATCACAGTTCTCGCCATCAAAAGGTTGCTTGTCCTCAAGCAACTGTAATGAAGGATGCTGAAGTATCTACTCTCCCTCCCAAGTGGCATCCTCATTTGGTAAGTTCCTCCATCTGATAAAAAATTCTTTGATAACCCTGTTCTGCAAGTGTCTCTTACGGGTGTGCAAAATAGCCTTCGGCTCTAGAACTAAGTGCCCTTCATCATCCATGGGTGGTAGCTCTATAGTTGCAGTCACTTGCTGCCCCAGTGCCTTTTTCAGGCAAGACACATGAAAAATGTTGTGTACTCGGCTCCCCGAGGGTAGCTCCAGCTCATATGCTACCTCCCCAACTCTCCTAGTGACTCAATATGGCCCATAGAAGCGAGGCTTGAGCTTCTCACCCCCTTCTGTTCGAGTGTTGATTATCTGTACAGTTGGAGCCTCAAGAAGACTAAGTCCCCAACCTCAAATTGCCTCTCTACTCGACCCCTATTTACATAGAGCTTCTGTTGGTTCTGCACAGTCTGCAGGTTATCTTTGAGAGCCCGCAAGATATCTTGGCTCTCCTATATCCAATCCTTGGCCCTAGGGGCCTTGCTGTCTCCAAACATCACGTCAGCAAAATACAAGGCATCATAACCATGCAAGGCTTTGAATGAGGACATACCTATGGACATGTGGTACATTGTGTTGTAGCAGTGCTCGCCCAAGTGAAACCACCATATCCATGCATGCTGCTGGCTCGTCACGTAGTTGCGTAGGTAACCCTCCAGCCATTTATTGACTATCTTCGTCTTCCCATAAGTCTAGGGGTGATAACTAGTACTTGAGTGAGCTTTATGCCCACTAGTAGAAACAATTCTTGCCAGAATCCTCCCATGAACCTGCTGTCCTAATCACTGACAATGGTCATCGGAAGACTATGAAGCCAAAATACCCCCCTGAAAAACATTTCGGCCACTTGTGAGGCTGAGGACCGGGCTAAGATGGCGAAAAAGTGTGCAAACTTCGTTAATCGGTCTAGCACCACGTATATGCAGTCCTTGCCTTGCACTGTGGGCAACCCGGTAATAAAATTCATCGATATACTCCCATTTCCCCTCAGGAATAAAAAGAGGCTATAGTAACCCAACAGGGTGTGTTTGCTCACCCTTGTTCCTTTGGCATGTGTAACACTCTCAGACATGCCTCAAAACATCATTCTTAAGGCCCTTCCGTGGAAAGCGCTCCTTGATGGCTCTGTATGTCTTGGTAAACCCTTGATGCCTTGATAATGGTGAGTCAAGCGCTGCTTGCATGATTTGCTCCCTCAACTGGAAGCTGGGCACTAAATAAATCCGGTCCCGGAAGTAAATCACCTTGTTCATCACCCTGTACTGGTCATCCACAGCTCCATCGTCAAGGACCTCACATGCAAAACGGTCCTTGGAATACTCCACAAGTCTGTTCCCACCTCCAGGAACAAATTCCTCATTGGGATTTTTGTTTCTAACTTATGTAATGAAAATAGAACTAATTTCTGAAAACTAGGGATTGCTTGACTAGATCTTTTCTAAGCATTTTTACATTAAATTCTTAGCCCAAATTGAGCTTGTGAGTCATAGGATGCTTCATAATATTTACAATGCTCATAAAAACAAATTACAAGAGATTTTGACATGAAAAACTAGGTCAAAATTCTAACTGTGTGAAAGCGTAGCGCTGGCGTTGTGCAACCTCCTAGTTCGGCAAAAACGCAGCAAAGAAGTACATTGACTGATATTTTTTGAATATCTCCTAAACGGTAAGCCAGATTTAGCTGATTTTTTGACAGCAAGTTAATATCATTATAACCCTTCTCCACAAAAAAATTGAGCCAAATCCGACTCATGGATCTCGAGAAAATCCAAATATGGCTGTATATGATGATGGCTCATTTCTCAAAATCCGTGAAGCATTTTGACCTGAAATTAAGTGAGCTTATTCATCTCACCCCCATGCATTTACTGTAAAAATTTCATGGCAAATAGGTACATGGTTTAAGAGATATGGTGAAAATACGATGACCGTGCGAAAGCGCTACGCTCCAAGCTTATACTATCTTTAGCCATCATCTGACATTCTGAGGGTACTGGGATGGCATGGAATGGTCTATACCATGTTTCAAACCCATGAGAAAACTTCTAGGCCGAACACAAACCTTCAAACCCCAAACCTTTAGTTGCTCATCGCATCTCCATCTTCATGACTTGACCAAACACTTGATCTTCCGACTGAGAAAAATGATTTGGAGTTGATCCAAATATTAAAAAAAACCTCTTACATGGACAAAATTGCCCAAAACCCTAATTCCTCATCAAAATTTGATGCCTTGGTAAAAGCAAAGCAGAAAGCACCCGCTGTAGACTTTGCGCAGTGAACCTTTCAGAGTGTTGTACTGAGGCTGATGTCATAGTACAGGCCTGATTTGATCCCAAAACTGCTTGACAAGATGTCACTAGTTCGTCCCAATGATGCAAGACCATGACCATCATACCCCCACTCATGACTTGAATGGCTCATAACACTAGACTCACTTAACTTGACCTCTTAGAATATAAATGACCATTTGCATGACCTTTCACACACACTGACATAATTACATTCAATAATGAAAATTTTATTCTAAACTAAGACCCATAGCTTGATCTCTACAAGATCATAGCAAACCTTTACAGATTTGCCAAAATTTGAAAGACAAAACTTGTTTTTTGACTACTATGACTATAAGATACTAATATTCGCTCCAATGGGGATGGCATCCTCCCTGTGAGATGCCAAGAACACCGTAGACCATGTGCCTGACTATTGGGCTGTTCTTAATTTTGAAACTTGCATATTGATTGCTGCTCTGATTTGCAACCAATTTATTCTGTAACCAAATCCATTGGAACCAAAATCACTGTACAAATTGAAAATTACAAATGCACACTGCAAACTGAAAATGAATGTTGAAAAGTACCAATCTTCCAAAACAAATTGCTGGAAACTGTCACACTTTTGAAAAAGATGCTCAGAGTGCTGAGCTTATTCACATTCCTACCTACTCTAATCTTTTAAAACCACTGCTGGATCAAGTGAAGAAAAAATGCCAATGTAACCAATCGAGCAGTCAGATACTTGATTGCATTATGCTCACACTTTCTTAAGCAGATAGAAAAAATTAGAATATGACAACTCCAATTCCAGTTGAAACTTATAACCTTGATCTGAAAATACTACAAACTTCACATTTTCTAATGATTGCAACATGCTAGCAAAAGAATCTTCAAGAGCATGAAAGCCTACCCTTTCTTGAAAACTAGCAAAAAGATGAGGATCTCTTTCATTCATAGTTGCTGGTTGTTCCGTGTGATTAAGCTGATCCTCGTAACAATGGCAGTAGACTGTCCTTTTCTTCTATCACGCAGATTAAAAACATCTACCTTAAGCTCATTTTCAAAACGAAAGGAAGCCAACGATTCATATTTCACATCATCTATAGTAAGACAAGGCTTTGTGTACTCTTGAAAAGGTTGAGAAAGGAAAGCCTTATAATATATGTCAAAAGCATGAGAAGTTAACCCTTTGTGTGATTCACAGAGAACACCATTTAAACTTATAAAGATTTCTGAATTTTTTAATTCAAATGATGAAAAATTTTCAATACTTTCTTCACCTCCAAGGGTATCAAAGACAGTTTGCTCCTTTTCCATATCACTTGCAACTGTAGAATGTCATTATTATGATTTGGCTCACTGTCACAAGTTTTTTCATGAAACAAGGATCCAAAAAATGAATGATATGAAGAACAGTTTGGTTGACTATCCCGATCTTCCTCCTGATCACTTAAAAACTGGCAAGACTGCTGAACATGTTCATTAAACACAGGAGAAGAAACATGAACATCTACATCAAGAACCTGATCAGCTTCGTTGGTAGTTAAGGAAGAAAATTAGCCTTTAGCTTACATGCATGTGAAATTTAACCAAGTGAAGAGCATCATCATCTCCTACCTGATCTTTGAATCTCAGTAAGTAAGTTTGCCAATTTATGCAAGGCATTCGATTTGGAAAACCAGGAATGTGAGCACGATTCATGGGTGCATACCTCACAGATGAATTCATTTTCGGCCAATAGAGTTGAAGTAAAACTCTGATTTCTGGATCCTGTTGCCAGTGGAATCTTTGGATCAGGTTGAAACTTGTTGGAGTCGCCAGGTGAATTGTACAACCTTCATGTGTCTGATTGTTGTCCTCCATTAGCAATCAGATCTGAAAATTTGATGATCTTTCACAGGGAAGATGGAACTTTTCATTCCCCGGCAACGACGCCACTATGTTAGCTCTCTGTATTTTCTCCACACTGAGGAGAGAAAATCAGAGGTAACCAAAAAACCACTTGTAAGTTAGAATCTAGCCCTTCTAGCTTAGAGAGGGCTCTCTTTGTCTAGAATGTTCAATTACTCAGATGTTAGGCTAGGTATGGTGCTTAGTAGGGTATAAATTTTCAAAGATTTGCTGGCAGGAAAGGAGACGGATCCATTGGGCATGGAGTCATGTCTACCTGATTTTGTTTCTAGTGATGAAATGGAGAGAAAGAGGAGCTTCTACAGGGGCAAGGTAGGTAGTCTCTTTGGAGTTTTTTAGTTTAAATTCATTGTAAGAGGGTGAGTGGAAGACAAATGGAAAATGAAAAACAAAGCATCAAATACCAAGATGAATTCTAACTGTCATATTAGGAGAAAACATAGATGTCTAGCAAACTGAAACAAAGCACTATTTCGAGGGAATTCTGAGTGAATATCTCTGTTTAACTAAGCAAGAGGATATATTTCAAAGCATGATTGTTATAGAAGATAGCTTACAAATAAAGAAAGCACATCTCCAAAGCAAACTAACACAAGAATCCCTGCAAATTCCACCTTTGTCTTCATTCACTGTAAAATATATCAAAATAAGTGTAGTAGACAATGGCCCTTCTCTTGAACCTGACCAACCCTTTGCTTGATTACAATCACATCATAAATAGGTGTTTACCACTACGTGTCAATGACCCATAGCAATACATCCCATTTTTTCGCGAAAGGGATAGCGCCTGATAGATGTGTCTGTGCCGTCTAGTTATCATCATCAACCTGAGGATCATGTTATAATATAAACCCATTCTGCATATATATGATGTAAATAATCTCAGTAGATTTGTGTCATGTATGTAATTGCCTAGGTAAACCTCCTTTTCTAGTGACGATCTACATTCTGGGAGGTTTTTGTCTCACTGATCCATTCTTGGATGGTCAACAGAGTTTTTCTTCAGCTTTACCCCAAAGCCAGAATGATTTTGTCATTGGGATCTTAGGCGAGTTTTAGTGTTATAGATCGAGTTTATGTAAAAGTGATTTGGGAATAATCCTAACTCTTTAGTTAGGTTATTTTATTACAAATTGCTTGGTCTGCTGGATTATATTTGTGTCGCAGAAATGGGTAGTCTGTGAGGGTTTTTTACAAATGGGTTTTCCCCCTTAAGATGTAAAAAATTATGAAAATCATGATGTAAAGTGTCTTGAGGGTTGGAAAAATAATTTATCCCCTCATAGGTTAATTAATTAAATTTTCTAGTAAAAAATTAATTAAAATCCTAAGCCAGAAATTTAATTAATTCTAGGTCTTAGGTAAATTTAAATTCTCGAAGGCAAAAGTTGGTCCTTAAAAATCAAAATTTGAAAGGTCCCGGGACTAAGGTAAATTGATTATTTTGCTAAATTTTAAACCTTTGGTCCCTGGGGTTAAGTCAAAGTCAAAATTTTGAGGAAATTAATTCAAAAATTTAATTAAAATGCATTTAATTGAAAAATTCGAATTTCCTCATGATTTTAAAATTATGACGGATGAGATTAAAAGAAATTTTGATCCTCGTCAACGGTCGAGATTGCTTTGATGAGGATCACTCGAACTAGCCATTGGAGAATTTATCTTTTTCAGAGGAAGTCATTTGTTAGTCAATTCATCTGACTTTTGAGTCATGTGCTAAGCTAAAAGCTCTTGTGTAATCTTTTTTGGATAATAAAGAAAGACTTTGGGGTTAATTTTTCGTCGATGTTACTCTTCATGGAAACACTGTAAGATGTACTGTTTTTCATGTATAGATTTCTTTTTAGCCATTGATAATAGCTTCTGAAGAGTGATATGAGTACAAGTATCTTGCTCAATCGCTGGGGTTTAAGTGATACTTCAAATTTTAAATGTAATAGCAGGTATCTCTATTTATCTTAATTTTATTATCATTTTCTCGCTCTTTTGATGGTTGAATTGAGTTTTGCAGGAAAGTCTTGATTTTTAGATCATTGGGCGTTTGGGGAAGTTTTTAGTTGGACCAGCCAACTCCCGATCCGTGTTTTCTGAAGAGCCCAACTTATTTTGATCCCGGGCTTATCATAAGATTTTTACTAGTGATGCATGAAGGGTTTTGAGCTCAGCACCTCCTTTAAACTTTAAAAATTTAATTTTTTCTGTGCTAAATTGCTAAATCTGGCTTTTGAGAGCCTCAGATTATCAGCTCTAGGAGCGGAGCTAGACTCACACTCTTCAGATCTGATAGATTTGTCTTTCCTATGCATAGATTTGTAAATTATTTTGGTTTTCTGACTTGGGTTTCTGGGGTTTTAGTTTTATCATTGTATATATCGTTTGGGTGATTTTTGCTGCTTTGCACCTGCATATCTGAGGAAGAAAACTGTGTAGAGTCCAAATCTAGGCCCTGAAGGGTAAGATCTGGATCTCTGAGGTTCATCAACATCATTTTGCAGGAATATTACTCAAATTAATTTTGGAGTCTAAGGAGTTGAGTTTTAAATCTGGAAAATTTTATAAGGGTTCCAAAATTCTTAAATCTTGAAATTTTCATGAGGTTTTCAGGGCTAGATTTGAAGCAAGTGGATTCAAAATTTTAAATTAAGATTTTTGGAAATTTTTTAAAGAAGTTTTGGTGGGTTTAAAGAGGTTTTGGGCCACCATTTTTGCTGATTGGTTCGCTTCCTGGGTTTTTGTGTTCACTGTGCAATTTCGATTTTTTTTAAAGCCCTTGCTGCCCTATATCAGATTTGCGTTATTCCTCAGTCCGCTGGCCTATTTCTTCTCCGCAGCTCGCACAACCCTCTCCTCGCCCTTCTGCCATCTCCATTCTATTGCCATCGAACCCGTCAACCTGCAAGAAAGCAAAGCCTGTTGCCATATCGCTGCCAGCATAATACACCATCTCTCTGAGCGTCCCTTCATCCTTCCGCTATCTGTATCCCCTTCCTGCGTGCTAGCCAGCCCCTTCTAAACTCGATTTTCCTTCATCGATAAGCCTATGAAACCCTCTGCCTTCACGGTCCTCACTGCTGCCATATGCGCATTCTCATTCCTCGCTGCCTTTCCTCTTTTGCTCCTCGCGTCATTCATCACGTTGTCATCGCTACTCCTTCCTCCACCATCACAGCTCCACTCTTGCCTTTCCGCAGTCTTCAGATCTTCTCCCTCACCTTACCGTCGATGTCCTCCATTCCTCTGCCATCACTTGCGGCTCCCTCTTCCTCTCCACGCAACTTCTTTCCTTCAACGCTGCCCACCATTATCCCTTCCCGCGTGCAGCACTCCATCGTTGATCCTTCCACAACCATCAATCTCCATTCCGCTGTCAGCATACCTCACCAGCTCCCTCAGCCTCTTATCTGCGCCTCTTCTCCTCCCTCATTACGCTGTCGTCGGCCTGTTGCCATTGCCGTCGAGCTCCACCTGCACAGCGAACAACAAACACTTCAATTTACCCTTTTTTATTTCATCTTTAGTTTTCGTTAGGGTTAGCAGCATTTAAAATTTTCTTTTATTTTCATTTATGAGTTAGGGGAGTTTAATATTTGATTTTTATTTTTTGTTTAGGTTAGTGCATTTTTATTTCATTTAAATAAAACTTAAGTTAGATTCATTAAAAGTTAAAAAAAAATTCGATTTTGTTTTCACTTTTATTTTGATTCGATTTCATTTCATTTTTATTTTTTTTAATTTATGATTTTGATTTTGATTAAAAAATATAAAAGTTTCAAAAAGTCTAAAAAATTAGAAATCTAAAAAAAAATTTTTGGCATTTGATTTTTTCATTTTCATTTTTATTTTTTTATTATTTTTGACTTCGGGTTAGTAGAGAATGGTATGAGACATTCACGATCAATTATTCTTCTTCATGGTTCAGCAGAGAAGAATTGAGCAGAGCAGAGCTCAGCAGAGCAGAACTTAGCAGAGCTCGGCAGAGTAGTGTCGGTCACTGATGGCAGAGATAGTACAGTCGAACATATGGATCAGCAGATGGAGTTCTCCCTAGTTGAGAGGGAGTGTTAAAATTGGCAACTAGGGCCAAACTCCATTGTGGGTTCATCTTATTTATGGCAGCTGATATTTTTCTTGGATCCTTCTCATCGAGAGGTGTAGGATTGATCTAAAGATCATCCGATTCCAATAAGTATTCATGGAGTTATGAATTTATTTGTGTTATAAGACAATTTGTCATGGTTGGCCAACAACCAAATAAACCCCTCATGTGCTCAACGTTTTAGTTTAAAAGGAGATGACTTGAGAGTCATTTTACACACAACTTCTCTCTTGATTTCTCTCCACTTGTCTTGGGTTTTAGTGTGAGAGAAATCTAGGAGGAAGAAGCCCTAACGCTGCCCTATGGAGAAACCCTAACACTGCCCTATGGAGAAGAGTTAACACTACCCTATGGAGAAGTCCTTACGCTGCCCTATGGAGAAGAGCTAACGCTGACCTATGAAGAAGCCCTAAACGTTGGTCTATCCTGCCCTGGCCGTAGGTCCATGATGCCCTAGCCGCAGGCCACTTCAAGTGACCGAATTGTTGGATGGAGGGCCATGGATTTAGGGCCAAGAGGGCAGGCTGCGAGGCCGAGTAGATGAGGAACTAAACACTGGAAATTAAGTGTCTATTTGGGCACGTTGAGGAGACCGAAAGCTACAACAAGCATGGTGCTGCAAAATTGGGACAACAACATGGTACAACAATGCAAATTGGGACAACAAGCATGGTGTTGCAAATTGGGACAGCAAACATGGTGCTGCAATAACAATTGGGACAGCAGCAAGAACATGGCACTGCAATGTTTCATGGTGGACACATAGGACAACAAGAACATAGCGCTGCAATGTTTCATGGTGGACACATAGGACAGCAAGTACATAGTGCTGCAATGTTTCATGGTGGATACATAGGACAACAAGTACATTGGCAGCAGTGGCACAATGGGACAGCCACGACATTGTGCAGCAGTGGCACAATGGGACAACAAGCATGTGTAGCATGGTGCTACACGATGAGGTGCAACACGATGACGAGATGTAGCACAATGATAGGGGAAGGAGTCACCTTGGAGAATCAGTGGAAGCAACATGTCTTCAACTGATCTCATGTATCATCTTGTTAGAGATGATCTATGCTCTTATCTAGATAAGTCAAAGTGTTGACTTCTGTTGTAAATGTACTATCTTTCTCTCTCCCTCTGCTGAACTATTGAAGAACATATAAGAAGAATTGATCAATGGTTTCCCCACATTGGGGTTTGTCCCTGGCTAGCGCCACATCTTGTGTCCTCTTATATTGGCTTGTCTTTTGCGATTTATCTTTATGTTCTATCTACAATTTATTTTAATGCTGATGTGATTGCTAATCTGGAAAAGATATTGAGCTAACTGTGAAATTTGAAATAAATTGCTCTAAGCATAGAACATACCTAAAATTAACATTGGCAGATAGCCAAACATTTGTGTTCTTGTCTCTTTTATTTTTGATAGTAGTTTGATGAAGTTAACTTACACATGCTAATAATGAAATAAACAACAAGCTAAGATAAAGATTGCATAAACACTTCACAAATTGTTATCATGTATCGAAGAATCACCCTCATTATGGATGCCCTAGATTCTTCAACACAAAATTTATGTGGGACCTCTAAACCCACCTTTCCTAAGGCAAGTATTAAATAAGACAAAATTGGGCAAAATTGATATTTCCTCTTAGCAATATTGCTAAGTGCAAATGTCACACTATTTGGCCTAATTGTGTGGGAGAAGCTATGGATGGGTATGGTTTGATCCCTTAGCAGTTAATCCACAATGTTTTTGACAACTAGGAAGGGCTTCTTAAGGAGCAAAATGAATGATAATATGTCCAACCAATTTAGGTATCGAAGATCATTAACTTCAAGTATTTCAAGGTCCAATCTAATAAATAGGTGAGGACTCAACCTAGTGTATGTGACATAAGGAATCGTAACGGGCACCTAAATTATACTATATGGGCTTGTTTTGTGAATCAACAAGATAAAGGAGGTAATGCACCTTCTATAACATCACCATTGAATGAAAGTACTGCACTGTCTCGTCCTTGTAAACTTATGCAATCCTCTAGTACTGGGTTTACAAGCAAGGTTTCCATATGATTATATAATGAGCATAGATAAAGGGTTACTTATAAAAATATAGAAAGCATCATATGACGGCCTCTATGACATCAATAGAAATGGACTGCTGCTTTGCATAGTGAGCAGGCAAGGTATGGAGTAGCCCAGATGCTTGCATGTCTTTTGTTTTACTGGTGACATACTTGGGTCTACCTTTTCCTATTTGTTGTGTGTTGTTTGAAAAAGATGCCTTCATTTTGGAAATGCTTTTCGTTAAAAACCATCGATTTAAACCTAGTAAATTGAGAAATAATATGTTATAATTTTACCTCGTGACAGCAGATCTACACTCATAGAACATAAACCCTGCAACGGAATCTGAAAACTTCTAAAACACCTATCAAAACTTCAAATCTGCATAAACCAAAACTCTGTGCAGAAGATTCAAGAACTTAGACACCGCATATCAAGTGGTTAGATCATTATATGAGAAGAGCCGATATATCTACAAAAAGAGAAGCCTGAAAATCAAATCTGAATGCTGATTCGTCTCTGCACCAACTTGACATCAAGTAAAATGTAAAACATATTAGCATGCTAAATCAGCACTGCACCAGCCCACAACGATCACATATTTTTCTTTTACAACAAAAAGAAGATTACATTAACCAACATCAGCTTCTCCCAAGCCTACAATGCAAAACCAACCAGTTGCTCACAAGCCCATAAAGAAAAACACTTCAACCAGAATGTAACATACCCAACCCCCTATGTCTAATTAAGGAGGTGTGGCAATACAAAATTTCCTCTTTAAACTTGGCTTTAAGGCTGATTATGAGGCCACACCCATATTCTGCTCGTCGAGAGTGTTCCAATGACACTGTAATTTTTCCCAATTCTGAGTCGGGGACACCAAGTTATGGCCATTTGAAGATTATAGGGCTTACCCTTTTCCTTCTCTAGGCTATGTCAACATCTATACAGTGCCATGTGTCATGTGACATGGCACTAGATTATGCAGCATTTGTACAAGGCTACATCATCTCGTATATGGTCATTACTTCTGTCCTCACCCTCATTGAGGTGTGGGAGACTTGCCATTTAGGGGGATTATGTCCTACAATGGCATATCTTCGTGCCGCTAATTATTCACAATTCATGTATTAGTTGTAGTTATGGCCAAGGCCACCTTATATATTATTTTATTGTATTACTAGTTGTAGTTAATGTTGACCTAATTGAACTTGGTATGTAGGCTCAATACCCTGTTGGGGTGTGTGCCCTTGTTATGTGGGCCCATGACTCAAACTCTCATTGTATCATTTTATCTTGTGATCGTCTTGATCTAATATACAGTGTGATATGCCTACAGGCACTTATGTCTGGCATTTTTTTCTTGTGATTGGTATTTTGTTTTAGGTGCGCTTGTGCATTTCTGTTTCAGTGCACTTATGCTTGGCTTTTGCACTCTCTCTTTTGCACTAGACCTATCTGTCTCTAGTGCACTTGTGAAGGAGCTATTTCAGAATTTGGGTGAGATTTGGTTCCATTGATTATCTGGTTGACTCTTAGAAATCTCAACTTTGATATTGTATCTTGTAAGAACATTTACACCTAAATTTTCACTTGCATTGTGAGGCTTCAATAGTTCTTCTACATGTTTTCCCAAATTCTGTCTTCCAGCCAACATTTTGTATTATTGTATGCTTGAATGTTTATTAGTGATTTCACTGACAGTTTCTTTTGTACATAATATTTTTAAACCTTTAAAGTTTTTTATTTTAGTTTGTAACCTTTTTAACTTGAAGTGAAGGACTCTGTCCGCGTTGATTATGCTTTCCTGAATAAAATCCTGATATGTTCCCATTGTATTAGGAACAAATTTTATTGGTGGTTACAAGTGCATGTTATCATGTTAAGCTAGTCTGGATTCTGGAAGAAGGAAACTCATTGCAGACATGTCTTGTGCTTTCACATTGATTTGCAGCCCTTGCCAGAGACTGCTGCATTATTGGAGGACATTGTAATGGAGTACATAACAGATATGGTATGAATTCTGGACTTGGATCTATTGGTTAATGGCTATGGGTACTTTTATGGAGTGAGTTTGTGTGCTTCAATTATATAGTGCTTTTATTATGAGATAATAACAAATATTTTACAGATTTTGTTGTATGTGAACATTCATTGCATCTATGGCAGTGATCTTGCAGTGTTACTTGCTTTGTCCATCATGATATGATGCTATTATGAAATGAAATGAAATTATTTTAACATCCACGAGGCTAAAGATAGCCTTTGAGACAGATTACTTGTTCATCTGGTTCTTGTATGTTGGCATTATGATACAAGTGTTGTCCTTGATGGCAACTCACTCAGAGACAGGTACAGGTGATGGCAACTTAATCAGAGGACAGATCTTAATATAGCAGGATAGAAAGACAAAATATATATACACGCAGGTTCGCTATATACCAAGTCGCGTGTACACGCAGGTTGGCTTCAGTAAAAGCGCGTGTATGTGGAAAACTTATCTTTGGTCCGTAGCGGTTATTCCTTGGAAGTTGTGCCTATGGTTTTGGACCATGGTGTCTCGACGGACGTGTTGATCCCTAGTTTTGAGTTGATGGTATTAGTTTGTTATGGTTTTGGACCATGGTATTGAGTAAGGCCTAAGGCTATATAAGGAGAAGATCATTAGGCAAAGATTGTGGAAATGGGTGTCTGATGAAGTGAGAAGATCTGGTATTTGCTGGTTATCTGTTCGGGACGCTTGGCAAGGGTCGGATCTGATAGCGAAGGCATAAGTAATTATTTCTAGATCTGCACGCGGGTTTCCTTTGGAGAAAGCGTGTATACACGCGGTTTTGGTACAGTGAAGTAGCGTATGCATAATAAGATTTGATGTTTCAGGTTGCTGTTGATTCTGGTGGTTGTTGCAGAGTTCTGGGCTCTGGTTTGGATTCTGTGTTCTTGATGACAGGGTTTCAGTGATTCAGTATTGG
>APFE030338415.1:0-17284 GCA_000404065.3 Pinus taeda
AATAGTCCTTGGTTGGACTACAACATACAAGAGAAATTTCTTTTTAAGGGAGGACAATTGTGTATCCCCAGTTGTTCTATGAGGGAGAATATTATTCCTGAAAAACACAGTGGGGGTTTGCCTGGACACTTCGGTATAGACAAGACCTTGGAGAAACTTAGTCATTTTTATTTTTGGCCAAGAATGCGACGAGACGTACAACGTTTTGTGGCTAAGTGTAAGGTGTGTCAATTAGCAAAGGGACATAGCCAGAACACAGGATTGTATACGCCATTGCCTATTCCAGGCAGACCTTGGGATTCAGTGAGTTTAGATTTTGTGTTGGGGCTGCCAAAAACATAGAAAGGATATGATTCGGTGGTGGTAGTGGTGGATCGTTTCTCAAAAATGGCACATTTTGTACCTTGTCGGAAAACTAGTGATGCCACTTACGTGGCCCAATTGTTTTTTAATGAGATTGTCAGATTACACGGGTTACCAACAACCATCCTATCAGATAGAGACGTGAAGTTCACGGGACATTTTTGGCATACCTTGTGGAAAAAGATGAACACCCAATTAAGCTACAGTTCTTCTTATCACCCGCAAACCGACGGGCAAATAGAAGTTGTGAACAGAAGTCTAGGAAATCTGTTACACAGCTTAGTCGGAGAGAATTCTAGAATGTGGGACTGAGTGCTAGCGCAAGCAAAGTTTGCTTACAATGATTCGACGAATCGTAGCACGGGTCTCAGTCCTTTCCAGATTCTTTATGACATGCACCCTCGTGGAGTGCATGAGCTTCAGGATCTTGGTTTAAAGGAACGACGGAGTGCGGATGGAGAGGATTTTGCAAATGAAATGAGGGATTTACACGAACAGGTGAAGGCAAAATTACAGGACAGCAGCTCGAAGTATAAGGAGCATGCAGATTTGAGGAGAAGAGAAGTTCATTTTGAGGTAGGGGATGAAGTTCTGGTACACTTGCGTAGGGAGCGGTTCCCTAACGTATAAAAAATTGAAATACAAGAAAATAGGACCTTGCAAGATCTTGCGGAAGTTTTCAACGAATGCCTACGAAATACAGCTACCACCTGGAGTAGGCATATCACCTATCTTCAATGTGGCAGATTTGTTTCCGTATTCAGGCGAACTGATTGAAGGAAGGAAGGATGAACCCGGACAATCCATGCGGAACACCCAGGAAGACAGAGACAGTTGGAAGAAACAGATGCCTTATTTCCAACCTCCTGAGATCGAAGGCATCCTCGAAACTCAGGTAGTTAGGCGTAATCGGCGGAAAAATTATTTTCAGTACCTGGTCAAGTGGAAGAACCATCCAATCGGGGATCGCTCATGGCTTGACGCCAGGCAGATTGAACGAACAGGGACAACAGTGGAAGAACTCATGAACAGCAGTCATGATCTTTTCTTACCCTGGGAGCCTGATGCAGGAGCATCCAGCTCACAGTGATGAGGCAGAAAGACTCCAACCAGGTTCACGAGCGGGACACCGAATTGTCAGATTCTGCTGGAAATAGTTTTTCTTTTTATTTTATTTTACAAGTCGGAAACAATTAAATGATTTACTTTCCAGTTAAGTTTATTGTTAGTTTCATTGTCAATTGAAGGGTAGTTTCTGTAATTAGGAAAAATAACTATTAATTGCTTTTACAAGTCTTAATATATTTGAACAGTTACAGTTACAAATAGGAACAGAAACATGTAACTGATTTTGTAACAGAAAGAGACAAACTGCAAGCCTTAACTGCATACAGAGGCTATAAAAGCAAATCATCCATGTAAAGAAAGGGTTTTTTTTTAAATAGAGAACAAATTGAGTAATAGAAGAATAAAATCACCAAAGCATTCAAAAGTACCTAAGAATATTGTCCATCTATTAACTCATAAATTATAAAATTGATCTCTCACACATGATGACTGAGATTTTATATTTCTGTAAATTAAATGTAGCATTATGATTGCTGCACGAATATAAATTGTAACCAAAACTGTTGCCAAACAAGCACACATGAGTATAGTTGAAGACTCATCATTACGAAATCGAGACCAGCACGCAAGCAACTAATCCAGTACAATAACCAAACGCCAGCGACGAAGTACAACGATAAATGAAGGCTACAGGTACCTAACAAATCATTTCCTTTTCCTTTCATTAAAAAGAACAGTTACATTTGTATTACTCAGTAACACTACGACATAGTCGAAAACCGAAGAGTGAAGTTCCGTTAAGGGTTACAAAGATTTTTATAACCAAAATCAGAGTAAAGTTCGCTTAGCCGTTGCAGACAGATAACAGAAAGACGAAACCCTCGTTAGGGTTTAGTTACAAACAACAGAAAGAAAAAACCATCGTTAGGGTTTGATTACAGACACAAAACTAGAGTCGTTGAAGCCAGATTGCAACAGTGAATGCATCCCAGACAAACGACGGCAGACTTGGAAACCAACAGGCTCAAACAATAAAGTAACAAGCGGACCATACACATAATAGAGACCTCGATATAGGCTAGATAAATAAGTTCCATGCCTACCAACTTTCACGCCAACAAATATCTCTGGAGACGGGAACGTGCACCTTCCAGGCCACTGTAGCAGACCTGCAATCACACAAAAGAAACGAGTCAGGGTTCAACATATCAGGAAGAGCGAAACCCTTGAACAGAGGAACAAAACCAACATATTAGAAATAAAGGCAAATGGGAAAGGAAACCTCACCTGGAGACCACGTGAGGAGTGACCATGAAATCGAATCAGAGGACGCCATAGCAAGCTGAAGACCGGAGGAGCGGTTGGGTTTAGACCCAGAACGAAAAGGGAGTAAAAATTGAAACAGAGAACAAACTAATACCTGTAGCAGAGGTTGGATAACCGTCGCCATTGTTCCTGCCCGAACAGCAAAGCATCCCCAGCATTCATAATCCAAGAATCGTTGTCAAAATATATACGAGCCAAAGACCAGAAGTGTAATAGTATACACAGAAATGGAGTAGAACCAGTCGAGCATCAGTGTTAAAACAACTAATAGTCACAGCAAATATGGCTGGAACCAGAACTTGAATTCATTCATTTAAAACAGAGAAACCAAGCAAGCAACCGACTTACCGAAGTTTACAGAGAAAACCCAAAGCCGAACACAGTCAAGGCATATAGGAGAACAAGCAGGCAAACGCACAAAGGAAGACTCCATCCGCAACCAGAGCCAGCATACAATCAACCCACAACTATGAAATTGTGACTCAGAACCAGCGGAAACCGAATACAACGCCATTGAAACAAATTCATCGCGCAGAGCTCTAAACCCGCAGAACGACAGCAAGAATGACCAGAATGATCGAGAAACCGAGTTAGGGTTAGGGTAATACCGACTACCAAGGCGGAAGGACTGTGTATTTACTCCAGCAATTAATGTTCAGCTACCAACCATTGAGCGCGGGAAAGACTAATACCAAATACAACCACGTAAACGCCCAAGTAGCACATCCAAAGTGTAAAGCGTAACGACAGAGAGAACTAGTCCCATCAATTTTTGAACTTTATATATATATATATAGATATAGAAGTTCCTGTAGTATGAATTAAGTAATTTCCGTGCAGTTTGAGCCAACTAAATAATTTTCATCAAGTTTGACCCAACTATTCATTTTAAAGTGAAAATAAAATCCTATAATTTCACGTTGAAATGACTAGGTAAAACTTTTACACGATTTATTATCCATTTTCAATGATTGTAAGGAGAAAAACGATTTTGTTATGCAGTGGAAAGAATAAAAATAGTGATAATATATGTGGTTTTGTTGATTTTTAAATAACGTCTCTTATTAGGTTTATATTTTAGCTATTACAAAGGTAAGCAAAACACAAGTATTTGTATGGATTCTTATTACATTTTTCTATATTATATAATTTTTTAGATTTAGAAAATATTATTTGACGGCTGAGCTATTCAAATGGTTATGGAAAAATTAGTAGGGTTATTTGTTGTTAATTATTTTACTAAATTATTTAAGATTAACATTATAATAATAAAAAAATATATAATTTTTTCTTCCTTTGATAACGTTTAGAAAATGACTTACTAATTAATATTATTTGAGCTATTAACATATTCATTTTATGTAGTATATATTGTTTTTTTTTTGCAAAATTTATTAAATATCTTTGACAGGTTTAAGTAATCTTTCTTAACTTCTAAAAATTTTATAATTTAGGAAGTAACAAAATACTAATAATTAAATTTGAAAAAAAAATTCATAGCATTTTTGAAGAGGTATAACTTTTCAAATACTTGAAATTAATTTTTCCATTAGAATTTCAACTTGAATAGTAGTATATTTTTACTTAGTAAAGAGGCTCGTTCTACAATCAAGTATGATGGAAATTTGTAAGTATTTCAAGTCATCAAAAAATAATAAAAAACATGTTAACTAGTGTCAACTTAAAAAAACAAAAAAACAAAAATTAAATAACCATATAAATAAATAATTAAAAATTGATGCTAGAGGATCATTGTACAATCTAGTATGAGAGACATGTGTAAGTATACACATCCTCAAAACATAATAAAAATAATTTTAACTAGTGTCAACCAAAACAAAAAACATAAATTATATAACCATATAAATAAATAATTAAAAAAGATACATATAAATAAATAATTAAAAAATGAGGCTAGACAATCATCATTGAGCCTAGAGGCTCATTCTACAATCTAGTATGACCAACATGCGTAAGTATGTCACTTCTTCAAAAAAATAATAAAAATAATTTTAGCTAATATCAACCTAAACAAAAAACAAAAATTAAATAACCATATAAATAAACTAATTAAAAAATTGACGGCAAGAGGATCATTATACAATTGAGAATGACGTTACATATGTGCATGCAAATCCTCAAAAATAATAAAGATAATTTGAGCTTAATATCACCAAAAAGGAAAAAAAACATATATTAAATAACCATATAAATAATTATTTAAAAAATTAAAATTAAATAATCATACAAGAAATAATTAGAAATCACCAACACTCATTCTACAATGGAGTGTCACTCACTTGTGTAAGTATGTCACCTCCTTAAGAAATAATAGAAATAAATTTCCCTAATGTGACCATATAAATAAACAATTAAAAATGGACTAGGAGTATTTCACTTTCATTCTAGTTGGCTCTCTCATATTTCACTTTCACTTTTGAAATAATAAATAAAATATTTCCATGACTATCTTAGATAATATAAGTTTATATAACTTTATAGAGAGAAGATAATTAAAAGAACAATCTATTTATTTTATAAAATATCAATAAAAAAAAGTTAAATAAATTGTTTGAATATTTGTACTAACTAATTTATTTTATTTTGAACCATTTGTTGCTATTATGTGTGTATTAATGTTTATCTTAGTAAAATATTTCAATGCTCGGAATGACAAAGTAGTTAAAGATAAAATATTGTAGTTACTTGTTAATAAGAGCAAGATGTGTAAGGGGTTCAATTTTTAGTATAAAATATTAATAATGATAAAATATTCAACAAAACAATATAAAAAATGAAAAATTACCACTATATAATAGATTAAATCATTTTCAAGTTTAATATTTGATCCCTCTCTTAGATCGTGGTTAAAAATGAGTCATATAATGGTTATTGATGTTGAGGAAAATATGTAGTATTCACTTCTAAGAAATATATAATAAATAATATCATCTAATTGCAAAAAAAACAAAACAAAAAATAATTAAATAAGCCATATAAAAAAATAATTAAAAAAATCTAAATTCATTTCTACAATGGAGAATAGAGTGACATGTGTTAAGTATGGCAAGTCCTTCAAAAAAAAATAAAAAAAAAAATTACAAACAAAAGAATAAAAATTATCACGTATAAATAAACAATTAAATAGATAGAGGTCATTTAATTTTCCAATATTTCCACTTTTCATTCTACTTGGTCCCTTTGATATTTCCTTTTTTTCAACTCTTCAGTAATAATAATAATATTTCCAGTGTCTATCTCAAACAACAATAACTCAAACTCTCTCTCTCTCTCTTCTCTCTCCTATAATATATATATATATAATATTATTAAATATAACTTAAATAAATTGTTTGAATATTCATATTAAATAATATATTTAAGTATGAAATTTATGTGTCTATTATGTCTATTAATGTGTATTAATGTTTACCTTAGTAAAATATTTCAATTCCCAAAAGGAAAAAGTAAATAAAGATAAAATAATGTAGCTACTTGCTAGTAAGGGGAAAATGTGCAAGTAAGTATGTACCTTTTAACTCAAAGAGTTGCAGTACTTAATGTAAGTCTCATGAGGCATGTGTAGCCCCATCAAGTTTGTGGTAATATTAAAACCACTTTGTAATTTTTTATAACCTTAGAGAGGTGATATATAGTGGTAATTTTTCAATTTTTATATTGTATTTTTGAATATTGTATCATTATTATTATTTTATATTAAAAGTTAATTGAGTTACACATTTTCCTCTTACTAACGGGTAACTACATTATTTTATCTTTGATTACCTTTTCCCTTCAAGCATTGAAATATTTTACTAATACAACTAATTAAAAAAGAGGGTCCATTACTAAATAGATTAGTAATATCAATATTCAACCAGTATTTAAGTTTTATAGAGTATTTATAAAAAAGAATATTTTTTTAATTATTTTATCTTATAAAGTTATATAAACTTGTATTTATTTAAGATAGACAATGGAATTTATTTTTTTATTAATTGAAGAGGGAAACTATCAAAGAACCAAGATCAGAATGAAAAGTGAAAATGCAGATTGAAAAATCATCTTCTAGTCTCTTTTACAATTGTTTATTTATTATCTGGTTATTTACATTTTGTTCTGTTTGTTTGGGTTTGGACATTAGGCTAAAATTATTTTTACTTATTTTTTGAGGACATGAATACTTAACACTTGCCCTCATACTCCATTGTAGAATAAGTCTTTGTCATTTTAATTATTATTTTAGATGATTATTTAATTTATTTTCTTTTTTGTTGGGACATTACCTAAAATTATGTTTTATGTATATTTTTGAGGATGTCACATCTTCACATGTCCGTCATACTAGATTGATAGAATGATTCTGCTCAATTTCTTTAATTATTTAATTTATAGGGTTATTATAAATCTTGTTTTGTTTTGTTTGGTTTGACATTAACTAAATTATTTTTATATATTTTTTTGAGAACCTAACATACTTACACATATCCCTCAACCGAAAAAAAAATAAAAAATAAAAATTAAAAAATAAAAATAAAAGATTAGAAAAATAAAAAATAAAAAATTAGAAAAACAAAGAAATAAACAATTAAAAATACATACTTACACATGTCCCTCAACCCTAATAGAAAAAACAAAAATTAAAAGCCATATAAATAAAAAATTAAAAAATGACTAGGGGCTCATTTTAAGATCCAATATTTCACTTTCACTCTACTTGGTTATTTCATATTTCACATTCACTCTTCAAGTAATAAATAAAACATTTCGATGTCTATCTTAGTTAATTTAATTTTATCAACTTTATGGAGCAAAAGTAATTTAAAAAAATATATTTCTGTTATAAATATCTCAATATAAACTTGAATAAATTGTTTGAATATTCCTTCTAACCAATATATTTCATTATGAAAACTCTCTCTATATATTATGTGTGTATTAATGTTTACCTTACTAAAACATTTCTTTTCTTGCTAAAGCAAGCGTGGGTCCTTCTATTCCAATTAAAATAAAAGATACATAATATACAAAAGGACCGCCAATGCCCAAGCTAAATCTAGGCCCAAACTTTGGGCCCACAGACCATGCCTCAGATCCACAAACCAAGCCTCGGGTCCAAACAAGGCCAATCAATCACACCTAGCAGATCTAACAAACCAGGCGAATATCAGGTGAGAAACATGCTCACACTTTATCGACAAAAATGGACCCAAAAATATAAAAAATCGTCATTAAGCTTCATATCGAGTCTGAATGGGATGATAACTTTTAGGAAATTTAGCCACCCGAAATGCACCAAATGCAAGCGGACACAAAAAGCCTCTCCAACTACTGCAGAACTTAACTACACCTTCGGACCCAAAGCTTTATAGAGTCAAATCTAAAATACATTTTGGGTCCAAATGGAATATTAACCAACGAGCAGTTTTCCGCACGAAATGCATTGTATTTCCACGATTATGTTGACATGCCCACACTTTAGTGAAGTTCTTGACACCAAACATTAAAAGGCTTTGAAGACTTGTTTTGTTAATAGTTTCCTGCCTGTTAAACTGAGGACTTGCTCTGTTGATAGTTTCCCACCTACTAAAC
Source organism: Pinus taeda (assembly GCA_000404065.3). Classification (NCBI taxonomy): domain Eukaryota; kingdom Viridiplantae; phylum Streptophyta; class Pinopsida; order Pinales; family Pinaceae; genus Pinus; species Pinus taeda. Next base: position 8,350 of record APFE030338415.1, read on the forward strand.
TAATAACTGTAGAATTCCTCTACCAAATTCCCATTTGATAACTAGAGTAAACTCCTAGTATCACTCTTGATCTCCTACTCAAATTTTTCCTCATGTCAACTAAAATTCCTCTGAACATGAAGAACATTGTGGTTATACATCATCTTGCTTATCTCCTATGTTCTGGTAGATCTCCTTATCTATTGATGCCTGTTTTTGGCATTCATCCCTCAAACGACCCTGAGGAGTCTCTGACCATTCATATATTTTATTGCTTTTGGCACATAGAATTCCCTCATTAGCCATAATATCTTCTAACCAATTGGTTGTTCTTCCCACATGAGTGAAACTAAGGATTCTCATGGTGCACATGTGGGATTGAATAAGATCATAGACTTGCAGTAATCTCCAGTGTTTTGAAACTTTGTCTGGCACTGAGCCATTGCATATTTTCTTAATTGAGTCGATTATCAGTTTAGAATCAGCTTCAATTATGTATTATGTAAGTTTGAGTCTTTTAAGATTCCTAGGCATTGCTCCAGTGCCATTAGCTCTACCATATTATTAGTGGCTTTACCCAGATGACTGTGAAATATGGTTTTTATCAACCTCTGGTCATCTCTTATTACTTCTCCATAACCAACAATGTCAGGGTTTCCTTTTGAGGCCCCATCCTTATCAACTAATATATGACTTACATTATTCGTTGTTCCAATTGGGAAGAGCCCTTACAGGCCCAACTGGATCAGAATCTGCCTATCATATTCGTGAGGTTGGTTCTCAGGGGGATTTTTATAAGGCTACCAATAGTCTCTTTGAGTTGTCCTATGATCTGATCCATAATTCTCTTGGCAAAACCACTCTATTCTTGAAGATTCTATGGTTTTGTTCTTTCCATACATCCCAAATTACAAAGCCCGGAACCAGCTCCCAAACTTTGTTGAGAATTTCATTAGCATAAAAATTACTCCTCCAATTCCACAATGTGCTTTTGACGCTGCAAATGTCCTTGTCAGAACGTCTAAAGATTGAAGCTGCCTAATTCCATAAGGTAGAGGTGAATGGGCATAGGTTGAGAAGGTGTTCCATAGTTTATTCTTGTAAGTTTCAAATTTGGCATCTTGATGGCCCAATTACACCTCTTTTCTGCAAGTTTTCCCAGGTTAAAATCTTGTTATGTTGCACCAGCCACATGAATAGTTTGATTTTCATCAAAATTTGATCCTTCCATAGGAACTTCTGGACCATATTAGGGTATGTAATGTCAAGCCCAAGGGCTATACGCTTGGCCTCTTTAAGGTTAAACTTCCCTTAATTGTTTCTGCCCCATCTTAGTTGGTCTAAAGCTGTTGAAATCATAATCTTTCCTTGTTCCAAGATGGCTCTGAAAGCTTCTGCCTCAGGCTTCAATGGAGAGTCCTCACTGTAAAATAGATTCTTCCATACTCGCCATTGTCCTTCGTTTCCGTTTTTCTCCTAGAATTCATTTACCCTATGTAACCCTTTTTCATCGGTATCCTTCTTAAGATTTTCCAACTCTTCTCTCTGCAGTTTTGGTTCCTCTTGCCAATTATCTTCCCAAAACCAAGCAAGATTTCCATCTCTAATTTCCCAGAAACTATGTTTCTCAACAATAGCTCTATCCTCCCAAGCTTTGTTCCAGAAGTGGGAGCCTTTGATTATTCCAGAAATTCTGATGTGCTCCCTTTCTTTCCAATTGTTTGCATATTTCTGTTTCCAAACCTTGGCCCAAGGGGCATCTGATTCCTTTAGCCATCTCCCCAATGTTTTGCCTCCAAAAATTTGTTTATGATTTCAAGGTCATCATGTCCCAAACCTCCATGTTTCTTAGGTTTACAGATCTTTTCCCAAACTACCAGAGCCCATTTCTTTTACTCTTCCCCTTTTCCCCAAAGAAATTCTCTTCGAATATTTCCAATGTGGTGCATCACTTATTTAGGGGCTGGAAGTGCTGAAAACATGAAAATAGGAACAATCTGTAGGATAGCTTTTGTAAGCAGTAGTCTTCCTACTAAATTCAAAGCCCTGTTTGTCCATTTCTGAATTTTTTCCTGAAGTTTATTAATAACAGACTCCCAAACTATCTTTCTTAGAGGTTTGTCTATTAGAGGAACTCCCAAATATTTGGCTGGTAACATTTCTCTTTCAAAACCTAAAATTCTGGTGAGGTTTCTCTATATAGCCATATCAATATTAAAAAAGAAAATTTTTGATTTGGTAAGGCTTACCTCAGTACCTACAGCCAAAGCAAAGTCTTTCAGAATTTGTTTGAAGGTGAGAGCTTCTTTGGCCGTAGGTGTACCCTACCGCATGGTGTCATCCACAAATTATTGGTGAGTCAAAGCATCCCCATTCATGGTGAGTTTGAGCTCCTAAATTTTGCCTTCTTCTCTAGCAGCTTTGATCACTTTTCCAAGACCTTCAATCATGACAATAAAGAGGAAGGGTGAGAGTGGATCTCCTTGTCTAAGACCTCTTGTAGGCTTGAAGGCTTTGGATGGTGATCCATTCAGCAAGAAAAGCTTGAGGTGGTAACAAGGGCCATTACCCATCTTATCTAGTTATGGTCAAATCCATATGCTTTTAGAACTTCCCTGATGTATGCCCAACTAAGCTTTTCATAAGACTTTTCAAGATCAAGTTGTATGATCATGCCTAACTGGTTATTATTCTTCAAAGAGTGGATCACTTCGTGAGCTTGAATGATATTATTTAGAATTTGTCTGCCTTCCACATATCCTGTTTTCTCCTCGGACACTAGACTTGGATGAAGGCGCTTAAGCCTATTTGCAATTATTTTGGAAATAATTTTGTACACCACATTGCATAATGTTGTGGGTCTGAATCTATCTGGTGTCATAACATTTTCCTACTTTGGGACCAAGGCTATGAAAGAGGTGTTGAGCGCCTTCAAAATAATTTTGTTTTTCCTTGAGTCCTCTACCACCTCCAAAATGTCTTGCTTGACTATGTTCCAGCATGCTTTGAAGAAGTCAACATTGAAACCATCTAGTCTAGGAGCTTTCCCATTTTTCATTTCTTTGATGACTTCATTGACCTCCTATTCATTCACCGGCCTATTAAGGTTATAATTATCTTCTCTTGTCACCAGCCTAGGAATGTGTTTAGTGAAGTCATTGATGAAATGTGATATGTCTATGACGGGCTCTTCCACTATGCCTTGGAAGTGTTGAACTAGAGCAGATTCTATTTCTTTGTGGGTATTGATTTGTTTTCCTTGCGTATCTTTCAGTTTTAGAAACCTGTTATGAGATCGACGATCCATAGTGGACTTGTGAAAAAACCTTGTATCCCTGTCTCCTTCCTTTAACCATTGAACTCTCGATTTTTGTTTCTAGAAGATTTCCCCTTCCTTAAATAAGCCTTCCTAGTCCTGATGAAGCGAATCAACTTGCTTCTCGCCCTCCTGGTGAATCCCTTTGTGATGAGCTCCTGGTTAATTTCAGGTGGCTTTCCCTCAACTATTTTCTGGGCTTCAAAGATATTGCCAAACTTATTCTTATTCCAATATTTAAGCCTGAGTTTGATGTGTTTAAGCCTTTGTTGTAGAAGGAACATTTTAGTTCCCTGAACATTCAAATATTTTGTCCACCATTTTTCAATATTGTTGTTGAATTTTGGATGGGTAAGCCAAATGTTTTCAAATCTGAAAGATCTATTTCTTGGATTTCCTATAAAATTTGCTTCTAATTGAATGGGCCAGTGGTTCGAGCCTCCGAAAGGGAGAATCATAGCTAACAAGTCAAGGCCTGAGAGGATAAGGTCCTCAGAGATAATGAATCTATCCAATTTAGAGGCCACTTGAGCAACCCATCCCCTTTTATTATTCAATGTGAAGATACCATTGTAGGTTTCTACATCTACTAGCCTCATGTTCGTGATGAAGTTCTAAAAATCTATGGAATCTCTCCCTAGAGATCTAGTCCCACCTTTTTTTTTTCCGAAAGAGATTTGGTCATATTAAAACCCCCTCCCAAAATCCATGGGATGCCCATATGTCTTTCTCTTAGCTCCTCCAGAGAGGTTAGAAGCGTGAATTTATCATCAAGATTTTGTGGACCATATACATTCGTGATCAAATAAGCTTCCTTGTCCCCCAAAGGTTGGATGACCACTGAAAGGTAGTTCCTGGATGCTTCATCATCTAGGATTCCAATTTTTTGAGGGTTCCACACTGTAATAATTCCCCCTACTATGTTGTCTTCTTTAACTTCTAGATATTCATACTTAATAAGACACTTGCTTTGTATCTCTCTTATTTTGTCTACAGAACATTTTGTTTCCTGGATAAAAACCAAATCTGGTTTTTCTTCCTTCATTCTATTGCTGAAATTTCATTTTTTCCTTTTACATCCTAGACCCCTAATATTCCATGTTGTAAGCTTCATTAAGAAATATTTGTAAATGAGTAACTGGTTAGGCCTTTCATCTTACCTGAGTTGATCATGAGTTTTCCACATTCAATCAGTAGCTCATTTTGTCTTTTTCTTCCTCTTTTTCTTCTTGGGTTCTTGGGAGCTTGTCCCTCTATTACCTCCATAGTTTTCACTACTCCCTTATCCTGACTATCATGGTTTGTTTTTACCCCAGAAACCTTTGCCTGAGTTCTCCAAAGGAAAATTTGTTGCACTCTATTAAATTCCTCGTGAGGTAGCGAATCCACTACTCTGGTGGTTCCTTCCTCCAGGAACTTTTCTAGATCAAGATGCTCCCTTTCCCACTTCGCTTGAGGTCATCTCATGGTCCCTATCAAGTTCCATCATGCTGGGCTGATCCTCCTTTTGTTGGCTTTTGTTAGGTCTATCCTCCATGCTATCATCCTTTTTCTACTCTACTAGATTGTCCTTTAGAACTTGCTTCACTCTTTCCTCCCCTTCTTCTTCTTCTAATATCTTGAACCTATTATGACTAGGCTAATTTTCCTCATTGATTTTTCTTAGTTATTTCTTCCCCCTTTTCCCTTGCCGCCCAATTTGGTAAAGCTTTTAGTCTCTTTACCTAGGGTTTCTTTGAAACTACTCTCCATTTTATTTAAAGGGCGGACTCTAAAGAGGTTCCCGTGTTCATGGAATTTCCTACATCTGAAGGGTATATGCTTGTAGTCCACCGCTTCCACCCAATCTTCATCATAAACTTATAGAATTATTTCATCCAACAAAGCCCTAGAAAGGTCCATTTCCGCACATATTCTGGAAAATGAGGTACATTTTCTACGTAGTGTGGCCTCTGATATTTTATGAAATGCCCTAGTTTATCACCTATGGCTTTTAGTGACTCCATTAGCTAATAATCTAGAGGTAGGGAATAAAGTTGAATACAGACTACAACCGAAGTAAACGTTTCTCGCTCCGGGATGAAATTCATTACCCAAGGTCGCATATAGAGAGTTGCAACTGCATAGAAGTAGGGTCCTCCTTCAAATATCTTTTCCCTGTCCTCAAGGTTTGTAAACACAATAGTGAATTTAAATCCTTGGATCCAAGGTGTAGATATATATCTCCCTTAGGTTTCCAATGGTTCTTTATCCACACAAGTAGGGCCATCTCTATTGGCCATAACCCCATGAATTTCCAAATCATTGCATAACCTGCCATGTGCTCCTTGTGCGCTTGTAGTGCTGGGTCACTTAACAACACTAGGGGTGTAATGGAAGTCATTGGTTTACATGGTCCTGTCTGAATTCTGGGATCAACTTTCTGACTATCTACCTCTGTACATTTCTCCCTACTAACTTTGTCCTGCATTTCTGCCATCTTTTGTGCTCTGTTTTATTCTTGTTTTCCTTTTTCTATATACGCAGTTTCCACTTCCATGGGCTTCTTGAAATAATTAGAGACTACACGACTGTAGGAGGGAGTACAACTCCCCCCTTCTCTCCCCTACATGGTACCCAACTCTGAAATTCTTCTCGAAACCGTAGTTCTGTGCGTTTTTCCTCCTGCTCCCCCTCCAACCTTACTAAAACATTTCAATGCTAGAATGGAAAAATTAATTAAAGATAAAATAATGTAATTAATTCTTAATAAGAGGAAAATGTGTAACTCATTCAATTTTTAATATAAACTATTAATAATGATAATATATTCAAAATTACATTATAAACAAAGTAAGTAGTTTTTCAAGTTTGAAATTTGGTCCCTCTTTGGTATGAGAGACATGCCTATGTGTGCCACTTCATCAATTTTTTTTCTCTAATGTCAACCCAAACAAAACAAAAACAAAACAAAAATTAAATAACCATATAAATAAACAACAAAAACTATGATTAGAATAAAGCACACCTTGATTCCTCATCTACATCATTAACAACAATTGAGATTATTGGAAAATCACAATGGCGAGGGCTTCTAAAAATACGTACGGGATTGGCATTCCTCTCCACACTTGTGATCTGGTCGTCAATGGACAATGAAGTAGGGGAGTGCACTACCAATACACCTTGGACCGCACACGGGACGAAGGAAATCTCCCACTGAAAGGATTGTACAACCGCGAGAACTCTGTTCTATCAATCCAAAATTTGAGGATAGGGGTCATCCTCATCAAGGCTAGGGCTCCGGTCGATCAAACCATCTTGACGCTCTTGGAATACATAGAGCCCGGTGACTATATTGTGGACAGTGTAATGAGCGGTACGAGAACACTGAGCAGAGGGCCAAGTAAGCAGTTGAAAAGGGCTTGCTCCACTTAGGAATGGGGATCTTCGGAGATGAGGAGGGTGCTCGAAAATGCCCTTCACTCATGCCTGATGGCACCCTCGAGATATACAGGTAGGCGAAAGAGAGTATAGTGAGGGTCTCAAAGAGTGCATATGGTGCCGACGCGGCTCTCCAGATCTATGATCTATGTGTAAATGGACAACGAAGGAAGGGAGAGCACTTCCAATACAAAAGATCTGAAGTCGCGCACACCGAAAATGACAACTGCCAATTTTTTATCTCTTTCACAAACCATAAAATAACCCTTAGGTGACAGATCAAACCCTACTCTCACTACAAACAATCTCCCCTCTCCCGAAACAAAGTGTATTTGGCAGAAAGGGACAAGTGTTTCCACATATGGGCACCGAGCTGGTAGATTGGCTCATATCCAGGCCAAACCTAAAAGCCTGGAAATGATCTGACTATGTCTGCTATCGACAAGCGGATCCAAGGACAAAGGAAAAAGAGAACCCCTATGGAGGATTTGGATAGCACAGGGTACAAATATAGCGAAGAAAGACCCCGAGAAAGCATTGATATGCCGAGATCTAACAGATCTAGAGACATTGGCAACATATCAAACACCTTCTCAGACATATTCACACGTGGCTGAGAGGGACTGAATACAAATATTCATCAAAACGTTGGAGGGCAGACATCTCTCCTGGAAGCTCTGGAAGGGGATGAGGATCCAAGACTTAAGGCATGAAATACAAATTCATCTCAATATACTACCAAGTAGTCAAAATCTAATTTATTCAAGACACAACCTATAGGATAACCACACTCTTCAGGATTATGGCATTGTCAGAGATTCGAAAATTGCAATCAATCTACGTCTGAGGGGCGAATTCTCTCAAAGCAACTCAAAGAGAACAAGCTCTTTTAAGGATGTAATCAAAGGAAAGGAAAGGAAAGGACACAAGCCAAACCATCAACATTGCCCAATCTACCAGGGCCCTTCATTGTGGAACAAAAGTCTAAGAATCTTGTTCTCACTATCACAATGCCTAAGGTAAATGAACTATATCGAGATCTCTACAGCAACACAGTTATATGTAGATTTAATGGCTTTTGGCCGAAATGATGTGTTACACCAAAGGATTTTTGCTGCAAGGTCACCAAACTGTGAAATATACCTATGCCGCAAAGGGTTCTTCATAGTCAAATTCCACACAACACAAGAATGGGAAGATATGCTTAACAAGGTACCATGGTTTTGGGATGTTGGACTATTCATGACCCCTTGGTTCCCAGAGTTCGATGCCAACACTATGGTGGTATCACAATTTCTAGTTTGGGTTAGGTTGCACAACCTTCCATTACACTTTTGTCATCATAATGTTTTAATTTCCATTGGGTACTCCCTGGGTAAGTTCCTAAAGATTGATGATGATAGACCTACAAGGGGAATATTTACTTTTGCCACAATATGTGTTTAAGTATATCTCATCCAAGGACTACTAGACAATATTATATTGAACTTCAATAATACAGAGTGGACTCAACCACTAGACTATGAAAATACAACGTTTTGATGTTGTGGATGTTTACAAACAGGGCACCTCAATAGTGCTTGTCCACAAGCCAGAAAAGACCCCAAATGGAATAGGAAGCAGCAGAAAAAACCAAAAGGCTGGCAGTACACAGACCCAATGAATGAAGAATTAGAAAGACTAAAAACAATAGGAAATCAAGTAGAATTGGGTGCACAAAAGGGCCAAAATAGGACACACAAGGAAGAGAATCCCCGCAACTTGGCGTCCTACAACCCTCTGCACCAACAAGAGACCCAAATGGAAGTAAGTGACAACTAACGAGCACATGTATCATAAGGATCAGACTCTGACAAAGAATACCCCATAAATACTAATGAAATTCACCTGGCCTTTATAACATCCACTCCCAACATTGAAGGTTGGTGAAAAGTGGAAAAGAAGAAAGGTAGAAAAGAATAGGCCAGCTGTATATTTTAAAAAAAAAAATTTCATGTGAAAACAGGAACTTATATGCATATGCTCTTTAGCATCTACAACATGCAATTTTGTCCTATGAATAAAATTACGAATTTTCCAAAGGGAAAAAAACAATTAAAAATCCACTAGACGTTCATTTTACAATCTAGTATTTCACTTTCATTCTTATTAGTTCTTTGATATTTCACCTTCACTCTTAAAGTAAAAAATAAAATATTTTCATATCTATCTTAAATA
>APFE030338421.1:528-21996 GCA_000404065.3 Pinus taeda
TTTTTAGGATATGACTTCTTAGGATTCTTTAGATTTGGTTGCTGCTGGGCGGCTAACGCTTTCTTGGAAGAGTTTTCAAGATTAAGAAGACCAAGGTGTAAGAGTTTTTCTTGTTCTCTTATTAAAGAATCACAAAAAGAGTCAAAGGAAGGGGCCTTGTAGTCTTTTCCTTGACAAATGAAAGCTTCCCTTGTAGAATGGAAGGTGGAAACAAATATAGAGAGTAGGCTGGTCCCAACTTAGAAAGAATGTAATAGATAAGGGCACTGTCTGCTTTCTTAACTTTAACACCTTCCAAAAGAAGTCTAATGGTCTTGAACTTGGACAAGAAATCTTCAATGCAAGAAAAATCATTAGGGTTTAATGTAAGCAACTCATTTTCAAGCTGATGGGCTCTAGGTTCATTTTTTATTCCAAAAACTTTAGTAAGCTGCTCCATTGCTTTATCAGGAGTATCAAGTTCAGCAATATGGAATCTAGGATCAGGAGAGATAGACATCCCTATCAACCCATGTGCTTGATCTTGCCTATTTTCCCATTTGGCTGCTTTCTCTTCATCTTTTGGCTTGGTTTCTTGGCATGTGGCGATTCGGTAAAGACCTTTACTTCTAAGTAAATCCACAATGTAGGACCACCATTGGAAGTAGTTGGTGCTGTCAAGGAAAACTTGGCATGAACTTTCCATTTTGACAGAAACTGAAGCTATATATGCTGAAACTAAGTGTTCCAATGGAAAGAGCTCGAAACATTAGGCTGGTTAAAAAAAAACGGTTCTGAAAATGGCTTCCAGATGAAGAAGTTATGACCTTTTTAAAAAAGTTGATGAAGGCGCCGACAAAGTGCGGGAATGTGCGAAAATAAAAAAAAAACACTCCTTTTTCAACAAAAAGGAGATTTGAACCCAAGATCTACTCTCCTAAATTAGACTTGTACAAGTGAGCTATACAAAAAGATAGAGAGAGAGAGAGAAGAGGGGGGGGAGGGGGGGGTGTGTTCTTTTAGTCACGATGCTTTGGATGCGTGCTGCTTGAGAAAGCTCTTTTTCTCCCTACAAAACAAAAAAACAAAACCCAACATGGACATGCAAAAAAAACAAGCCTTACAGCTTAAAGTTAGCTTTACCCGGAAACTAAATATTTTCCTCAATGTTTTTGATTTTTCGAGATCACACTAAGGTGCAGGGAAATGATCATACACATGAGAAAAATTCTTCCTTTCTGTTTCTGATTTGCCCAGATCGCACAGAGTTGCAGGGGAGAGAGCATACGTAGAAATGAAAGGTATAGATCCGGTAAAAAAAGTAGCTAAATAAATCGAAATCGAAATAAACAAAGAGAAAATAATAGTAAACTGCAAATAAACACTATATACCTCCAGATCTAAAAAATGACGCAGCTAGGGCTACCGGAAACCTTTTCGCGTGAAACGAAAGGGGTTCCTCACTGGAACAGATGCTCCCAACACAACAGAGCAGTGCTCTCATCCCAAAATAAGTGAGAAATAGCAGATCTAGGAGATGGCAGTCACATGCAGTTCTACCGGCTTCAGATTTGGATCAACAACGGATGCGGCCCTCAAATAGTTCTGATACCATGTAGGAATTTATAAGGTAAGTTCCTCAGAAAGAACACCAAAAGGACACTGCTCACAAATAGATCACAGATCAATACACCAGTATTTTCACGTGGTTAAAACCCTCAGAGAGGGAAACAGTCCACGACGCGTGCCAACGTGGCTACTACAGGCAATTTATTAATAAAAGAATGAAAATTTACATAAGCTTCTCTCATGCACGGTGAACCTACAAATGACCCTCCATGTGCTTTAAATAGAATTCATGGACCAATCGGGTGTCAAGCCACGAATCAAGTGTCGGTAATACCGAGGAGAGAATGAACCGTCGGATCACTACATATCGTGACCGTCGGATTGTAAGTTACAAATGTACATAGTAAAGAAACACACTTTACCTAACTCTATACTAGACCAAGTTATACTTAATTATTCCTACGTGTCGGAATATCCTAACAAAAATCCTTCAAATTTTGATCAATAAAGATCCATTTTCCTCTCTAATTACATCTACACAATTATAGAAAAACCAATACCTAGCACACTCAAGAATTTCGTCTCATGTAATTTCCAAGGAACACTTTGGTTTTCTTTAGGCTAAACAAACCCATGATGTGCTTCAGACTTCCATGGGTTTTTTCATGCAATAAAAATGAAGAGGAAGTGGGGATTCATTGTGAAAACATATCTTTCTAAAGCATGTGATAAAACTAATTGGTTATATATCTAGTTAATCAAGTAGTGTGTGCCTATTGTTTTAATCACTCGGTAGAAGAAGAACTCAACATAGTCAGTTATACTATCCATATTTCTGACCAAAAAGGTTGTGTTAGAGTTATTTAAGCTCACCATAGAGCTCATTAGGGCTGCCTCCTTTCTCATTTGTTGTTCTTGTTAGCAACTGAAGTGTTGAGCAAAGATATATATAGAGAGAAACAATTCAAAAATTTATACGGTACAAGGGGTTGCTGATGTAAATTGTAATTGATAACACCCATATTTTATTTGTCAATAAACTTTGATATTTTGAAATGGATCAGTGAGAAAAGCAAACGTATACAATAAAATTCTCATATTGTTCCATTCTATCATAGCTATGGACATTAATTAGAGGAAATCCACTATCTATTTCAAATTGTTTGCTTGGCACTAGATTCTTCCTTCCCCCTCTGTTTTTGATTCTATGGTGATGTATTTAGCTTTTCATATTAAGCCAAATGATTGTAACATATCAATCTGGAATTGGTTATTTGACAAGCTGAACAGGAAAATATCCTTCTAGTGCCATCAATAAATTTCAATTTTCAAAATAGGGTTTCCCTGTTCTAATAAAAAATGTCTTAGATGTAATACCCATCTATTGGATTTCTCTAGCTTTTATTCCCAAGAAATTCTATTAAAGATTCAAAAACATTTTTTAATTTCTCTAGCAAAAAAATAAATACAGGTGTCATTTTCGCTATTTGGAAGAGATTTTCTATGCCAAGGTAGCATGGAGAATGGGCTTTTAAAGACATGGCACAATTCTCCAAAACACTAGCAGATGAGGGTTAATGGAAGCTCATTTCCACTGAGGTCCTCTACAAGCAAATCTTGGTGAAGTCATGCATTACATTGAATAAATATTTTCACCCACTATGTGTAGAGGCTTGGGTTAGGACTCTAATCGAAAAACATTTGGAAGGAATTGTAGTGTCACACACCCTCAAATTGGAATTGGGATACAAGAATGTGGTGTTTTTAGTAACTTTAAAGATCCAATTCCCTAAAGAGTTAGTCCAATGGTAGTCCTCATGGGAGAGATATTGTGTTCAATGAAGGCCTAACCAGGGAATGTAACTCTTTTAGATCAAATTTATTTAAGGCTGAGATAAGACTTTCAAATGCATTGGATCTTCTCAGGTGAGGATAAAACCAACACTTGGGAATGGTCTGCACAAGTAGGATATGTTAGAAGTTATAGAAGCAAGGTTCAATTTAATTAAGTAGGAATTCTCTGATTACCAAACCATGAACAACATTATCAAAGAAATTCCACCTTCATCTCATGACTAGTAGTCAACACAGTTCATTTTACCAAACTATATATCCCATAATCAAGTCTTCTACTACTGCATACAAGCAGTTCATCTCCTGCACGTATTTGAAGTTTGTAAAGTGGTAATGCATCTACTCCTAGACAAGCTCACAACCTTCTAACCTGCTAGCATGTGCATTTTTTTAACAATACACTAAAGAAGATTTTATGTGTCACAATTCTCAAAAACCAGTTACATTTGGGGGAAATTGTTTATATGGTGTTTATTTAGGGATTATAATTTTATGAATTATTTAGAAGTATATTGTTTAACAAATTATGTTTGTAAATTTTAGGATTTAGGCATTAGTCATTTCAGATCAATGCTATAAGCGAATATAAATTTTAAAACAAAGCATTCAAATAAAAATATGCAGACTAACACATATAACAATTTACAAAATTTTGTAGCAATCACCGAATTTATAATAAAACAAAACCTCCCAAGAGTTCTACCAGGTAAAGCTACTTGACACAAGTCTTGTAGTAAGAAATAAACAAGTAAATAATGATAACCCTAGTTTGAATTGATAACAAGGGATCATGAACCCATTGCATATTTGTCTACAATATGTATTTTTTTGTCAATTGTTTACATCTAGAAACCATCTTTAGCTGCTAAAAGATGAAAGTTCCTCATACCTTGGAAGTGGAAAATACCAAAAACATTTCTCCATACTTGCTATCGATGTTTCATAATGCATCCCCATGCCTACCAAATGTTGGATACTTAAAGTTCTTGCCTCTTAATCCTGCAAACTTCAGTGATTACCTATTCATTGAAACAAAAAAGAATACAGATATATTATTCGTTGTTTGAGAGTGAACAAACTTGACAAGTCTGCAGATTTATCATTCTTCAGTTATTACCTATTTCTTTAGAAAAAATATACAATCCACAAATCTATTATTTTAGGAATTAAAATTTTTCAAATATTCTTTCAAAAGACCGACAAAGGTTGAAGCACTTACATATGATGATCGCTCCAAGAAATCACCGTTAAATGTTATTGGTTTTCTGTTGCCAAAGACCACTGTAGATTGATCTTTAATCCTAAGTATTTCTTCTAAAATATCTACTGTGACTTTACATGTTTATATTATTTCCTATATCCCCTTCGACCATCTCCTTATTTTGTGGATGTATAAACCCCATCAAATCACCAAATCCTAGATAATTATTGCCATATCTCTAGCTTCTCCTATGCAAAAATTTTGTTGTTTAAGGTGAAGTTCATAACAACAAACCCATCAAATTATGAATAATTTAAAAGACCAGCACCAAGAAAAACAATGTAAGATATATTCTGTTGTAGATAGGACACATCCAAACCAATGAAAATCATCAATCCATAGATAGTTTCAATTTTTTGAAAAAAACAAACAAGGAACAATCTGACGATCCAATTGTTGGTCAAAATTTCAAGCATCGAAGTAAATGAACTTTTGAGAGAACGTGCAATCAAATAAGTATTTAAAGTGCTAAAAATGTATTTTTGCTTTATATATTAAGTCCTCTATGTTAAGATACCAAAAATTCCAATAAAACTTCAAATGCAGAGTTAAGAGCAGTAAAAAAATAGGTTTTCAAGACCAAACCGTCCCATATACCATAGCAACGTTTTTTTCCAAGACCAAACCATCCCATATACCATAATAGTAGGATCTTAACATTATTTGTGTGCTGATATATCTCTTTCCATCAAGACCAAAATACCAAAATGGACCCCTTAATGGAAAGTAATGGCAAGCTAATCCATAATCACCAACAATGCATTTAACCACCTACAGTTATTATCATCATAAAACACTCATGAAACAAGACTATGAAGCAAAGAGTATGAGATTACCATGAGGGAAATCACCACGAACACCACTAATCCATTAAGGAATACCACTATGCTAAACCCTCCCAAAGACTACTATGCTAAAATATCAAGCCAATAATATTATATGTTAGCTATCCTTGAAAGTATAATGGTCACTAATGTGCATAAAAAGGAAAACAATGAGCAGTTCTAATAATGAATCTCAATCCATTTACTGCCCATTTTTACAATTTAAATCCAATGAGAATAGGAGAAGATAGCACAACAACACTAGTTGATAATTCACCTCGGAACCTATCGCAAGGACATAAGCACTAACATAGCATGGGAGAAACCATTGTAACAGAAATATGATAATGAGATCTATAGATTTCACCTCATAATCAAGTCCCCTACTATTGCATACAAGTAATTCATCTCCAACATATATTTCAAGTTTTCCAAGTGGTAATACATATACTCCTAGATAGGCTCACAACCTTCTAACCTGCTGGCATGTGCATTTTTTTAACAATACACTAAAGAAGGTTGCATGTGTCAGAATTCTCAAAAACGAGTTACATTTTGGGAAAATTGTTTATACGATGTTTATTTAGGGATTATAATTTTATGAAGTGTCATTAATCTATGTATTATCTAGCCTCTCCCATGCATGGATTTGGGGGCACTGTCAGCACTGTCTCAGGTAAGTATGTCTCCTCTCCCAACCTTGAATGCTCAAGGATTTCCCTCTAAAAATCCAAGCTTGATTCAGAGAACTTGTTAGTCAAAATTGAACAATGCATAAAAACTTCTCTAGTCCATTTTCTCTCACCATTAGGCTCATAGCATGCAAAATCTACAAGGTAAACTAGCCTCGACCTAGTCATAAACTACAATGTTATCAAAAAGACAAAAAAAATGTGGAACATATAATTACAGTCACTCGATTATAATGGAGATGGTGCCATAAATCAAATAGATCTTATAAGTTACGAAAAATCTATGCTCTCACATGAAACAAATTCTACGCTCATAGTTGACCAAGATACTCATATTCGCACAGTGAATGAGAAGAAATGGTCTCAATCAGCATAGATCTCTAGGACTCGACCCCAAAACAGAATGAATTGACAGAAATATGTGGATCTGTGACCTCTTCGTTGGAAGTAATGGACACCAAAAGTCATCATGGTAACCCAAAAATTTATCACCTGGTATTGACCCTAACACCTTCCACCCCAGTAATGATTACAATCACGGCCATGTCCAAGAAGAGCCTATGCTTAACCATGCCCTCAAATCTTTGATTAGAGTTGGAAATACAAATCCACGTTGTAATTGGGGTTAGTCATAAGTTATAACGTAAAACTTGTCACCATCCATCCTGAGCTTCGCCTCGTAGCCCTCAGCCTGAAAGAGGGATTGGAGCCTCGAAGCGTTGTACTTCTAGCAGAAGCGAACCATCTCCACAAGCATTTCTAGGCTACTGTCATCGAGGCCATTGAAGAGCTTTGATTCATCGATGATGACCACAACCATACCAGAGGCAGCCTCCAACATATTCTCTCGAAGCAATGCCACCGCGGCCCTAGGTGAGATTGAGCTCTGGGTCGACTTCATCAGCACCATTGATGGTGAGATCAATGTTGGGTTAATCATCAAGCTCCTCAAGTAGAGTGGGATTCTCAGAGACGTGGCCTGCTCAACAACATTTCAGGAATTATGTGCAACACAAAAACGGTGCAAAAAAGAACTTAAGAAACTAACCTAAACTAACTATTAGGTTTTTTCTTATCTTAACTATTCACCCAACAATTTGGAACTTTTCAATCATCCAACATCTGATCGAATGGTTGAGACAAGTACACGGTGGAAATTAGGGGAGTTGATTCCAGACGGGAATGCCTTACCGTGTAATAAATTAAAAGAAAATATTTTTTTTGTGAAATTAGTTATGGTTTTTGGGCATTGGTATTGATAAGTCATAGTATTGTCATATGGTATTGTAACGCAACCTATTTGCAAGTTAATAATATACATGGTTAAGAATCTTGTCATATTGTTATAAAATATTTTTATTGTGAAATAAGTTACGAGTTTTGGGCATGTGATATTGATAACTCATGGTATTGACCCATGGTATTGTAACAAAGCCTATGTTAATAATATTCATGGTAAAGTGGGAGTGAATATCCATGGTTAAGAATATTTTAATACTATTATAAAATATTTTAATTGTGGAATAAGTTATATGTTATGGGCATGTCTTATTCATAAAACATGATATCATCCCATCCTATTGTCACAAAGTATATTCACAAGTTAATAATATCCATGGTAAAGTGAAAGTGGATATCCATGGTTAAGAATAGTTTCATACTGATATAAAATATTTTGATTGTGAAATAAGTTATGTATTTTCGTAATGTGGTATTCATAAGCCATGGTATTGGCCATGGTATTGTAACAAAGCCTATTTTTAACATGTTAATAATATTCACGGTAAAGTGGGGATGACTATTCATGGTTAAGAATTTGTGTTGTTATAAAATATTTTGGTTGTGAAATACAGGATTGTAACAAATCATATTCAAAGGTTAATAACAAAATCAAAATAAAACAAATTTAATTTATTATTTCTATAACTTCGAATTTTTATTATTAACTGAGCCAACATTTAAATGTTTACACTCATCATAGATTCTAGGTTAACATTACTTTTAAATTTTTATTTATTACTTTTAGCTTCTTGTTCTTGTTTACACTCATCCTGATATCGCTTTTAACTTCTTCTTCTTCTTTTTTTTCTTTTTATAATTTGGCAGACATTTAAAATTATTTACATACATATTCAATATCTGAACATCTAACCTATACCATAATTATATGTGAGTAAATCTAATTCAATGTCCTTTTTTCTCTCCTATTTTTCCATTATCGTAGCTTCCAACATTTCCACTACTTTTACGTTATAATTTAAATATTTCCCAAAAATAAAGAACCCAAAATTGGTTATGGTTATAAAAGATATCTCATGACAACCCCAACAATGGTAACAATGGGTTGTGCTTCAATGCAGTCTTAAAATTGATCTTGAGCGAGTTAAGGGGAGGATATTTCCAAGATTAGATGGTGGGAGACTTCAATTATTTCAATTAATTTCAATTGTTTGTTAACCTAATTTTCATAGGAATAATACTTATTATTAGAAATAATATTATAAAGAAAGCATGTTTCTTTGATGGAAGGACTTGTTTATTCATTTTATTCCTTCCTTTCCCGAACATATTTTAAAAAACACGATTTTCTTTTGAAGATAAACACATTTCTTGATTTTACTTTAAAAACATAATAAGAAGGTTGCAGTAAACATCCTCAAAAAAATTCTAAAGAAGAACATTTTCATAAAATACCATTTTCACATAGAAGGAAAATATTCAAGTTTTCCACTCGTTATGACATATGGATATTTGAAAGCATGCCTCTTACATGTGAGTATTAATGTATTAGTGTGTTTGCATAAATTTGATATAATAAATTATTTTTAAATTATTTGATATAATAAAGAAAACTAAAAATTGGGATAAGAAGATAATTTAGGAGGAGAATTTGATGGAAGGCATTGAAATATTAATCACAATTGAATTTAAACACAATTTATTGTTATGGTAACGTATCCTTGTATGCAATGGGACCCAATTAAAATTTGAGAATGAAAGACATGAGCTCAATATAAATAATTTTCTAGCTTGGTTTTTATCACTATTAATTTAACTTTATGTATGAATGTTTCTTAAAAATTCACTAAAATATATAACATCTGGTATCCTAGCTCAATGGTTTTTATCCATGGTAAGTATCAAGCGATTTAAAAGAGAATATGTGTTATTTTTATGATATTCATGTGGATGTCAACATGACATGCATGGAAGATTAAAATGTACATCTTGAAATTCTTTCATAGTACTCTTCTCCACATTTTTATTGTTGCAAGAAAAAAAATAGCAACAAATTTAAATTACGAGGATTAAGATGTAATTTATTTTGATGTCATTTACAAATTTATGTTTTATGGATTCCATGTATTTAGTGAAGGAAATTAAAATAATGGATTCAAATCCTTGAAATAAAATGTTGTGTAATGTAGTGAATGTGAAAAACATTGAGTTTCAATGATGTGATAGAAATGATATTGAGGCGTTATTAAGTATTGGTTGCATGGTTTTCTTCTCATTTTATCTCCTTTAATATATTTATGATGTGTAGCTTCATAAACTTCAATAATTCCAAGGCCTTTTAGTGGTATGTTTTTTAATTGTACGGAGAATGGCTCTCTAGCCCAATATGGTAAAGATTCTCTAGCCCAGTATGGTAAAGATGTTGTAATGCAATGTAAACATTTTAACTCCATCAGAATAAAATAATAATAAATTAAATCTATAAAAATAAAATAATAGTAAAAATAAAAATGACCCACGATGTTCATGTGGAGGATAGCTTATTTAAAGGGGGGAATTAAGCCAAATTAGACACCTTTATTTGGGATATACCAAGCACCAAGAAGGATCACATCACTTAAGATGTAGACCTATTTTAGAGTGAAAGTAAATTTCTCCCTCGACACTTGATAGATCTAGAGTTAATATGGATCTAGGTGAGTGATTTAACTTTGTCCATTTCATGATTATCAGGCACGACCACTTTATAAAGTAAAGTGATGCATATCTAGCAAGATATGAGAGGTAATAATTTAGTTTCCTTATCTTGATATATTTTAATTTCATCTTAGTGCCATATGATTTATAAAAATGTGTAAAGCTAACCCAAGAGGTACAACATCCTACAATACTCCAACTTAGCATGGATGGATAGAAGAAAGTGTGGATGTATCATGGGGCCTTCACCGAGGGAGAAATTACATACCACATTACTTCATATTGGGGGATACAAATTGATTAAAAGATGACACAATATATTGAACATATAATAGGGGGTAAAGGGTTTTTATATTGGTAGGTAGAAAAAATGGAGCTCAAATTTAATGAAAAAATATAAAGGGGTATAAAAAAATGTTAATGAAAAATTGGATACCTACAACATATACTTAAAATATGGATTTTTAAATTGGCAAGGTATATTGGGTTCATATTGGTAAGGGGTTAAATAATGTGATTTTTGGAGGTATTTTCCAATATGTTGTCAAATTAAGGGTATTGATTATTATGTCACACATGCATGTGTTATGTAAGAGGTTCATTGAGTGAAGTGTTGGAAATACTAAGAGGAGGGGTGAATTAATATTTATTTTACAACTTTTATTTTTATGTTGTTTAATATCACTTGTAAACATAACACAATATGTATAATAAAAGAACAAATTTATTACTAAGAATAACTAGGACACCAAACTATTTTAAAATATGTACAATTACTCTTATAATCACTTTAGGCTCCAAACCTTGATGCTGACTCCAATATATAGAGAAGGTCCAACCTGATCTTCCACAAAGCTCCAACCTTATTCCTACAAGGCTCCAACCTCTAGGACTGCAACCCTATCTTCTACAAGCTTCCAACCTTATGGGACCAACCCGTAACTTCACTTTATTATGTTTAACAATGATATAACAATGCTTTAATCAACAATTGAATGATTAGCAAATAGTTTGGGTATAATACATTTGATTAGGCGCTAATCATAGGATTATTCTGGATATTTGTTGGATGGAATTTATGTCGGAATTCAATGATGATGTGCTAGTTGTACCCACCTCAGTAAATGTTTTCCCACCCTTGGTTATTGCCTAAACCCTTACCTCTTTATCATTTCTTCATTTTCCCTTTGCATTTTCGCTGCACTAAGGGTCTGGACTGGCATTGAGGATTTGTGTTGCAACTGTATGGGGTTTGACAGTAGGTTTTGTGTGTGCCCAGCTATGGATTCTGCTATCTATTGGTGTGATACCTTCACTTGTTCTTGTGACTTCGTTGCTCAGTTACTTGGGAACAGTGTGGAGGTTTTCCTCGTCTGTATAAGAGGGTTACTGTTGTTTTCGTTTGCTCAGTTACTATACTTTCCCCTATTCCATTGTTTTCATTCCGTTCTAGTTTTTCTGGTTATTAGCTTTGGTTAATGGATGCATGCCCTACATTCTATAGGTCATGGTCACAGTGGCCTCCTCAACTTCGCGGTCCTGATAAGGTAAATTGTCCCTCCATGATTTTCTTACCCTCTTCGTTTTCCTCTGACTCTAACAATGGCTGCTCCTTGGTCTTCAAGGTTTCACCATTGGATGTGGCTTAATTGGGTTTCACTCCTCCCACGTGAATACTCTTCAGGTAAAAATTATTTTCTTAACTGTGCGTTAATTTGTCTTCTTCTTAGTTTATTTCGTGGCTTTAGTCTTCATGCATGTAGCCAACAATACTCCATTAGCTCGCTTGTGCAGGTGGGGGTTCGTTCACCGGTGTGGTCAATGAGACTGCTACAAGATTTTGCTCTGGTAGGCTCATTCTCTACTACTGTTGTCAATTTTTTTAATTACTTGACCTTTGTTAGTTTACTCGGAAAATTCCTAGTTCTCCTCCATTCGATTTTCCTTGTTGTTGTGCGACCCAGGATTCAGTTTTGTATATGAACCTTCATTGGTATCTTGAGCAATTGTAATTATGGTCCACCTTTTGATGGTGGCCGACCAAACCCTCACTTCCAGGGTTCTGTTATTTTGTATTAGCCTTTCCTCTATTCTTAACTGGGAATTTCAGGACTGTTGAATGTATACAAATATTGTTTTGGTTGTGAAAAAGAATTAATAGGAATTTTTTTTGTATAATTTGTTTACCTCTGTCCTAGGGTCATTGTTCTGTGATTGCATACTCGTTCTATTTCGAACTACTCGTACTATTGTGGGCTTTCATTTATTTGGAACTCTGTTGTGATTGCAGCCAGACTCCATACTGGGAACACTTGTTTAATTTCTTTGTTTGCTCTCTGTTCTATAGAAAGGAAACAAAATGCAATAGATAGGAAAGCACTGTATTTACTTAGTTTGCTTACTCAATGACTAGGGGAAAAAGCAAATGAATGTCACGACAAACTGTTATAGATGGATACAAAAATTTGGCTGAAAGAAATTACTCTTTTTATTGTCTTTCTCTTCTCATGTATTGAACCCCTCTAGAATGTATTACATTGGCTTTTATGTTGTGTTTAGATAGTTACTTAAACTGTTCTCGGTTACCATACAGTTACTCTTTGTAGTTACGCAATCAATGATCATGTTGGGTTTTCTTGTGATGTAGGATTTACAATATTATACTTTTGTTTATGAACAAACATCTGTAAAATGGACTAAGAAAATGACAAAACTATGTAAATGCTATGACACTATCATAACTATATTGTTCCTAATATTCCTTAACTAATAATAATAAAAAAGAACTAGTTTCTAGACACTGATTTATTCATTAAATGTAAATGAAACTAAAAGACATTGAACATGTCCCCCTTGGCTGAGACCAACACCCGGTCATGATTCCCTTAGCTAGATGCTCCTGCATCAGGCTCTCGGGGTAAGAAAAATTCATGACTCTGGTCCATGAGCTTCTTGACTAAATAACTCGCTGCTCTATCTGTCTAGCGTTAAGCCACGAACTATCCTCAAGAGGACGGTTCTTCCACTTGACCATATATTCCAGATACTCTTTCTGCCAAGTTCACTTGGCCACATGAGTGTCGAGGATCCTCTCAATATCAAGGGCTTGAGCATAAGGCATTTGTCTCATCCAAGTATCACTCCCTTCCTGTGTGTCTCGTGTAGGCCATGTAGTACTGTCTGCCTCTGGATCAATAGTGTATGGAAATAGGTCTGCCACATTAAAGATGGACGAGATGCCTATTCCTGGTGGCAGCTGCAATTCATAAGCATTTACTGAAAATTTCCTTAGAACTTTGCAGGGGCCTATTTTTTTTACTTCAACTTGTTATATTCACCTTTAGGAAAATGCTCCTTATGCAAATGCGTGAGGACTTCATCCTCCACTTTAAACTGCACCTCTCTTCATTTCAAATCTACTAGTTGCTTATTTTTTTGACTGCTATCTTGCAACTTTATTTTCACCTGCTCGTGGAGATCGTTCATCGCTTTGGCAAAATCTTCCTCATCAGCACTCCATCTTTCTTGTTGTCCTAGATCTCATAACTCATGCACTCCACGAGGATGCATGTCATATAAGATCTTAAAGGGACTATAACCCATGCTGCAATTGGGCGAGTCGCTGTAAGCGAACTCCACCTGGGCAAGTACTTGATCCCACATTCATGAGTTTTCCTCGATCAAACTTCATAGTAGGTTCCCCAAGCTTCTGTTTACCACCTCTGTTTGCTTGTTGGTCTGCATCTGATAAGCAAAGTTGAAACTTAACTACATTTCCATATTCTTCCACAAGGTGCGCCAGAAGTGCCCTATAAACTTCACATCCCTGTCAAAGAGAATGGACTTAGGTAGACCATGTAGCTTGATGATCTCTGTAAAGAACAAGTGGGCCATGTGAGTGGCATCATCAATTTTTTTGCAAGGGATTAAATGTGCCATCTTTGAAAACTGGTCTACTACTGCCATCACCAAATCATAAACCTGTTGTGTCCTTGGTAGACCCAAGATAAAGTCCAAGCTGACTGAGTCCCACGGTCTACTTAGAATGGGCAATGGCGTGTAGAGTCCCATATTTTGACTGTGTCCTTTTGTCAACTAACACACTTTACATCTAGTCACAAATCTCTACACATCCCTTCGCATTCTTGGCCAAAAATAAAAATGGTTGAGCTACTCTAATGTTTTGTCTATACCGAAATGTCTGGTTAGACCTACACTATGCTTCACACAAAGGATATTCTCTCTCATTGAGCAATCGGGAATGCATAACTGTCCCCCTCTAAACAGTAGCTTCTCCTACCAATTACAGTCCAACCACAAACTATTGTTTCTTAGCAAAGGATTCTAACAGGCTTCATAAGCCTCTTTGAAATACGTGTCGATCTGATACAATTCTTTCAAATGATTAAAGCCTAGCACTTGTATCATACTCTCCTATAGGAGCAAGGCTCTTCTGCTCAATGCATCCGCCACCTTGTTGGCCTGCCCGCTAATGTGTTTCAACACAAAGGTGACACTCTACAAATATTCAACCCACTTAGCATGCTTGTGATTCAGCTTGTGTTGTTGCATCACATATTGTAGTGCAGAATTATCCGAGAATAAAACAAACTCATTCCCCAGCAGATAATGTCTCCAATGCTTCAGTGCTTGGATGATAGCATAGAATTCCTTGTCATAGGATGAATACTTTTTCCTGCTTTCATTCAACTTCTCGCTGAAAAACACAACAGGTTTGTCTCCTTGGCTAAGTACAGCTCCAATGGTCGTACCGCTTGCATCACAACAAACCTGAAAAGCTTTTTAAAATCTGGCAATCTCAGGATCGGTCTTTTTGTGATCTTCTTCTTTAGTAGCTGAAAACTCATTTATGCTACCTCGGTCCAATGAAAAGGCTGACTTTCCTTCTATATAGTGTCCAACATATGTGAGCATATTTCACTGAAATTTCTTATAAATTTACGGTAAAAACTTTCCAACTCATGAAAAATACGTGCCTCAAACAAAATTTTTGTGGATGGCCAGTTGACAATTGCTGTAATCTTCTTTGGGTCCATCTTCAACTCGTTTTCTGCAATCACGAAACCCAGATAAACCAATTCTTTTTGCAGAAAAGTGCATTTTTTCAAATTTATCGGCAGCTTATTCTATTGCAATTTTTCCAGCACACTTCAAACATGTCAAAAGTGTTCCTCCCTCATCTTGCTGAAAATTAATATATCAACTAGGTACACTATTACAAACTTTCCAATGGATTCTTTCAACATTTCGTTCATCGGTCGCATAAAGGTACTGGGTGCATTACTCAGTCTGAATGGCATTACCAGCCACTCATACAGTCCTTCATTGGTCTTGAAGGTTGTCTTCCACTCATCCCCTTCCCTGATTCGAATCTGATGATACCCACTCTTTAAATCAATATTCGAGAAGTATGCTACCCCACTCAGGCAGTCCATCATGTTGTCCATCCACGGCAGTGGAAATTTATACTTGATGGTAATCTTGTTGATGGCCCTCGAATCCATTCACATTTTCCATTATCCTCCTTTCTTGGGAGCAAGAACTGTTGGAACTATGCAGGGGCTCAAACTTTCCCTTATCAGCCCTTTATCTAGCAATTCTTGCACATGTTTTCTGATCTCCTCATTATCTTTGGGGCTCATCTGATATGCTACCTTATTCGATAAACTTGCTCTAGGTATAAATTCAATATGATGACTTATACTTCTCTTAGGAGGCAATTTATCTGGTATGTTGTCCACTACTATATTGCTAAATTCTTACAGCATCTGCTGACTTTCCACAGGAAAATCTGACACCTTTGTGTGTAACATCACTGTCTTTTCTCTTCTCACAATAGCATAGTTCACTTCACTATCTTCAGTGTGCTTCAAAAATTGTTTTCCGCCCATTAGTAACACTCTCGTCCCACTTGTTTCCGATGTCTCTTATTCCTTGATGGGCATAAGTGTGTGCTTGATCCCATCTTTGACAAACTTAAAATAGTTTGTCTTCTCATCGTGCACTACCTTCATGTCATACTACCATGGCCTTCCTAGCAATATATGACATACATCCATCGGCATTATATCACAAATAACGTTATCCTTATATATGTCAATATGGAACTCAACTTCGCATTGTTCATCCACCAATAACTGATGACCTTTCTGTAGCCATGATACCTTGTAAGGAGTGGGGTGCTTCAACCACTTCAACCCCAACTTCTCTACCATCTCTGTGGCAACCAAATTATTTGTGCTCCCACCGTTGATAATCAGCTTACATCATTTTCTGTGTGACTTACAAACTGTCTAGAACAATGCTTTCCTTTGAGTTTTTCCAACTGTTTCTTTGGCTGGTTTCATAAACACTTTGTTCAAAACTAAGGCTTCCCCTATTTCTAGCACATTTTCTGCTTCCTAGGGAGGTGCCTCTGCTTCCTCTGGCTATGCAACATATGCACCTCTTTATCTAGCTTGTTCTGCCTCAGGACACTCAAAAGATCTATGCCCCCACTTGTGGCACCTGTAGCACTGATAGTTAGCTCCTCTGCCTCAGCCATTTCCTCTTCCTCACTGATATGGCCTACCACCTCTCGTGTTGTCACCTTTTTCTACTGTCCCAGAAGTTTTGGAACTACTTCCTTATTCACTATTGCTGGCAGTTCACCCTCTGCCATAAGACTGTCTTCTTCCTCTACCGGTTCCCTGTCCTCTCCTAGAATTTTGTTTTCTGGTGATCTTCTCCTTTGCCTTCGTAGCACTCTGGTATGCTTCTTCTATATTTTTCGGGGAAAGAATGTTGATTTCATCTATTATTTCTAATCTCAAACCATTTACATACCTTGTTGTTGTCTCTAGGGTGTCCTCTGTATAACAAACTCTTAAATTTACCCAGTAAAATTATTCAGTGTATTCTCTTACTGTCATCCCTTTCTATTTCAAATTTTGCACTTGCCGATGCAGTGCAGTCTGGTAATCCTTGGGCAAAAATCTGCCTTTCAACTTGGCCACCATCCTTGGCCATTTCTCTATTGGCACCTTGTTCATCCTTCTTCTCTCTGCTTGGACACTATCCCAACACAGGGCTGTGTGTCCCTTCAGTTTTTTCATAGCGAACTTAACTCTCTGATCTTCACTGACCTCTTCACAATCAAAATGTTTGTCCAGTTCGTTGATCCAGTCCAACAAAACTTCTTTGGACAAACTGTAGTCATAATTTGGAATTTCTGGTTTAGGCCTTCTACTTGCCAATAGGACTAACCTCAACCATCTCATTTCTGGCCCTTCTTCATCTAATCCATCTATTGTCACTACATCTTCTTCGTCGTTGTCATCTCCTACCTCTGGATCCCTTGTCCTTCCTGCTTTATCTACCTCCAAATGGATAGTAATGATCCTTATTTCCTCCTGCAATCCTTCATCTGCTGCTCTCCAAGCACCTCTTCCATGTCCTCACCTTCCAAATTCCATCTCTCAGTAAAACTCTAAATCCTACTCGGATACCACTATGATGGGACCAACCCGTAACTTCACTTTATTATGTTTAACAATGATATAACAGTGTTTTAATCAACGATTGAATGATTAGCAAATAATTTGGGTTTAATACATTTAATTAGGCACTAATCATAGGATTGTTTTGGATATTTGTTGCATGGAATTTATGTCAGAATTCAATAATGCTTTGCTAGTTGTACCCACCTCAGCTACTATTTTTCCACTCGTGGTTATTGCCAAAACCCTTAGTTCTTTGTCATTTCTTCATTTTCCCTTTGTGTTTTCGTTGTGCTGAGGGTCTGGACTAACAGTGAGGGTTTGTGTTTTGACTATATGGGGTTTGACAATAGGTTCTGCATGTGCCCAGCTATGAATTTTGTTATCTATTGGCGTGATACCTCCGCTTGTTCTTGTGACTTCATTGCTCAGTTACTTGGGCATGGTGTGGATGTTTTCCCTATTTGTATAACAGGGTTACTACTGTTTTCGTCTACTCGGTTACTATACTTTCCCCTATTCCATTGTTTTCATTTCCTTCTAGTCTTTTTGGTTATTAGATTTGGTTAATGGATGCTTGTTCTGCGTTCTACAGTTCATGGTCATGGTGGCCTCCTCAGCTTCGTGATCCTGATAAGGTAAGTTGTCCCTCCACGATTTTCTTACCCTCTTCATTTTCCTCCGACTCTAACAATGGCTGCTCCTTGGTCTTCAGGGTTTCACTGCTGGTTGTGGCTAAGTGGGGTTTCACTCCTCCCATGCGAATACTCTTCAGGTAAAATTATTTTCTTAACTGTGCGTTCAGTTTTCTTCTTCTTAGGTTATTTATTAGCTTTACTCTGCATGCATGTAGCTAACAGTACTCCATTGGCTTGCTTGTGCAGGTGGAGGTTCATTCACCAGCGTGGTCGATGAAATTGCTATGAGATTTTGCTCTGGTAGGCTCAATCTCTGATATTGTTGTCAATTTTTTTCATTAGGTGACCTCTGTTAGTTTACTCGGCAAAGTCCCAATTCTCCTCCATTCGATTTTCCTTGTTGTTGTGCAACCCGGGATTCAGTTTTGCACATGAACATTATTTGGTATCCTGAGCAATTGTAATTATGGTGCACCTTTTGATGGTGGCCGACCAAACCCTCACTTCCAGGGTTCTATTATTTCATATTAGTCTTTCCTATGTTCTTAACTGGGAATTTTAGGACCGTTGAATGTATAAAAATATTTTTTTTGGTTATGAAAAGGAATTAACAGGAAAATTTTGTGTATAATTCATTACCTCTGTCTTGGAGTCATTGTTCTGTGATTGCATACTCGTTCTATTTCGAACTGCTCATACTGTTGTGGGCTTTCATTTATTTGGAACTCCGTTGTGATTGGGGCCAAACTCCGTACTAGGAATGCTCATTTAATTTCTTTGTTTGCTCTGTGTTCTATAGAAAGGAAGCAAAATGCAATAGATAGGAACACACAATATTTACTTGGTTTGCTTACTCAATGACTAGGGGAAAAAGAAAATGAATGTCATGACAAACTGTTATAGACGGATTCAGAAATTTGGCTGAAAGAAATTACTCTTTTTATTGTCTTTCTCTTCTCATGTATTGAACCCCTCCATAATGTATTATATTGGCTTTTATGTTGTGTTTAGATAGTTACTTGAACTGTTCTCGATTACCATACAGTTACTCTTTGTAGTTACACAATCGATGATCATGTTGGGTTTTCTTGTGATGTAGGATTTACAATATTATAATTTTGTTTATGAATAGACATCTATAAAATGGACTAAGAAAATTACAAAACTATGTAACTGCTATGACACTACCCTAACTGTACTATTCCTAATATTCCTTAACTAATAATAATAATAAAAACTAGTTTCTAGACACTGTTTTATTCATTAAATGTAAATCAAACTAAAAGACATTGAACCTATCCTCCTTGGCTGAGACCAACACCCGGTCATGATGCCCTTAGCTGGATGCTCCTGCATCACAACCT
Source organism: Pinus taeda (assembly GCA_000404065.3). Taxonomy (NCBI): domain Eukaryota; kingdom Viridiplantae; phylum Streptophyta; class Pinopsida; order Pinales; family Pinaceae; genus Pinus; species Pinus taeda. The sequence continues at coordinate 20,145 of APFE030338421.1, forward strand.
CTAGGGCTCCAACACTCCACTTCGATTCTTCAATATAGGTACAAATAATGCTTCAAGACTTCTAATATATTATTCGACAAGTCATGATGATACATTCAAGATCGCCTTCAATACACTAGTACAAAATGGATAATTAATTACTAAAAAAAAAGACTAAAATCTGCATATAAATCAACATTTTTTAGTCCGTGACCAACTAGTCATTTTTAACTTAGTCATTAATCAGTTGTCTCAAATTTATCGTCTAGTAGTATATTTAGACATAAATTTGGTCATTAATTTAGTCATTAATTGCCACAATTAATGACCAAATATACAATAAAGTATATTACTATATGATCACCCGATAAAACAAATTAATGACCAAAGAAATATGACCAAAATGTTGGTCGTGTTATAAGATACTATAAATTAGCTGCTAATAGTCATATATATGCAAATTTTAGTCATGGTTTCAAACCAATTAATGACCAATGAAATATGACAAAATTTTGATCGTGTTATAAGATATTGTAAACTAGCATTTGCACCAGATGTTGCAAAGGAAACGTCGTAAGGCATAAAGTGCATAAATTCATCATCCACTTAGTGTGTGCATTATTCAACAAGGTGGATCTCTCTAAATTTGTTGCAAACATTTATGTTGTTGCATTGCTAATTTATTTAGAATCTACTACTACTCTCTTCTTGAATATTATTTCTTATCACAATCCTCTGAATAATTGGCATCAAATTTTTTCCACTTTAGTGGCTTTACCTTCAACCTAAAGAAACATGAATTTGAGTCACTCAATTAAAAAGAAATTTCTAAATTGCTATTTCTCAGGTTTTGCATAAAAACAATTAAAAACTCATATTTACAACCCTTTAAAATGAAACTATTTATATTTTTATTAATAATAAAAAGAATCTTCTTTATAAAACTGACACTCACATGCTACTCCTATATACTTATCTTATATTTAATATTCAGTGTCCATCAATTGAATGAGAAGTTGAAAGCTCAACTTAATTGCAGCTTTCTGAACACCTTTGTGGGAATTCATGTCCCATTAATTTAATGGCAAATTGAAGTTTCTCCACTGCTAATTCTTCTTGTTTTAGGACAACTTCATATCGGCAATCGCTATTGTTGTCATTGTTATTGTTGAAATTGTTGTGAGAGAGGTTGGAGGACTGGACTTGAAGTAGTCTGCTGTTGTTTCCATTTCCATCCATGGCTTCATCATTTAAAAAACCATCTATGAAGCGAACGTCACTCTCCAACAACCCACTGAAAGAGGAAATTTTGGGTAGCTGCAGTTTGTTTTGCTGATCAATATCAGGCAAAGAAGGCATCACTTCATATGCACTTGGTGATTCATCTCGTTCTACCCCTTGTACTCTCTGAGAATGGCCATTTTTCTTGTAAATTCGGCACAGCACCCAATCATCAAGCTGGAGAACAGAAGTACCATCAAAATCAACAATACCAATTTTAGTTGAATGAATCAATTCCTATTCATAAAGAATCAAAACACAAGAACTGTGTGTTGACAATAATACTGAGAGGGGGGGTGAATCAGTATTATCTAATTCTTTTACCAAATCTTTCTTATTTATATTTTGAATTATTTTTGCATGCCAATACCATAAATAATGTGCATGAACAAGAAAATCAGACAGTCACATCAAAGAACACCAGATATAAGGTGGAAACCCAATGTGGGTGAAAACCACCTGCTGCAATATGTCTCTATCTTCTTTCAAATTAGAAACTCCTTATACAATGGTCTTGTACTGGTGCAGTCCTTTACCAGTACGCAGGCTGCAACCTGCAGAGAGCTACAACTCTCTCTCGTTTTCCAGTCTC
>APFE030338422.1:8933-70604 GCA_000404065.3 Pinus taeda
CAAGTCTCCATCAGTTGCCTTGCTTCTCAAGGCTTTGCATGCATCTTGAACCTCAAGAGCATATAGGTTCTTGACCCGTGAACCAATCTGCTTCACCTGTCTAGTGATGATATGTCTAAGGAAAACCTTTCCCTTATTGAAGACTACATCATAGCCTCTGTATTCTAGCATCGTGATCAACACCAAGCTTCTCTTCAGTCCTAGTACATACTTGACATCAGTCAAGGTAAGGCGAGACCCATGCTCCCTCTGAAAAATAACCGTGCCTACACCTGAGACACTATACTTCTCATCATTACCCATCACTATGAGTATCTAGAGATCTTTCTCCTCCAAAGTACTAAACAAACCCTTGTCGCCGGTCATGTGGAAAGAAGCTCCACTGTCAAGAAACCAACCACTTCCCACCATGGATGAAACCATGCATGCAAAGAGTGTGAAATCCAACTCAAACTGTGAAGCAAGTGCCTCACCTTCAGATCCTTCCCCGGATCCCTTCTTGGATTTCCTCCGTGGACAATTTATAGCATAATGGCCCACCTCATGACAACAAAAGCATCGCACTTTCGATTTGTCAACCTTCTTCCCATCATTGGAAGAACTGGATTCAGAAAGAGAAACCTTCCCCTTCCCCTTCTTCGCCTTACTTGCTAAGGTACAGTTCTCCTCATCATGCATGGATGAAGAACTATCTCTGGTGCTCTATCTGATCACCTCCTGCATCAAATCTGACCATAGTCGTTCCGAATCTAGCAGTTTCTCCCTTCCATTCACTGAGTCCTGGTAGCTATGCCAGCTCTTAGGAAGGCCAAGGAGTGCTAGACTCACCATATCCTCATCCAATGTCATGACCCCTACACTTGCAAGCTCATCCCTGCATGTGATGAGCTTGGTCAGATACATAGAGATCGTCTCATCCCTTTCACACTTGATCTTTCAAAGTTCGTCCTTCAGTGCCATCTTCCTCTGATCACTACTATTCTGATATAAATCTTTCAATGTTTTCCACATTGCATGTGGAGTCTCCTTCCCATGGAGGCTCAAGACAATGTGATCTCCTCACTCCCTCCAAGAGAATTCTCCCAGCCCTAGCCACACACTTCCTCCATTCCACCTGCTCAGTCTTGTCAGTAGGCTTAAGAATTTCTTGATCAATGAAATCCTTGAGGCCATTATCTTCCAAAACTGCCTCCATGTGATCCTTTCAAGCTATATAGTTTGAGCTTCCATCAAGGGCATACTCAAGCCTCAAACCATAGAACACCATCGATGAAATAGATGTGATAAGAACTTGAGATCTATATCCCAAATAATAAACTTCGATTTTCTCCTACTAGTATATTGTTCTTGCTTGATCACCAGTGCTCTGATGCCATGTAGAAAGTTCACCTATAGAACAAACCGATATATGCAATGTCCTAAAGCATAATACTTGTTCTACTTCTACAAAACATTAAGCAGAAGCATAATCGAATTCATGAGCAACATCAAGTAGAAACATGCATAAATGATCAAGAGAAATAATCACACATAACATAAGATATATCTAGGGGAAAGCACCAACATAAAACCCCAACCATGTAGTATCAATCAAGTGGAGATCCTCAACAACATACAAAAAGAATTAGCTCAATAGCTATCTTGCTCTCTCTATAATCAGAAGATATGAAGATATATCTCATGAACCAACCAAGCCTATATATAAAGGCTTTACCTATGGGCAATCCCTATTTCCTTTCACAGTTTACTTAGGAAATAATAGCAAAAGCATATGAAATTAATTCCAAACGTACCAAGTCAACCTATGGTCCAACTACGCAATCCTTGAGCACACTAGTTCCTCAATCATGCAAAAACTACTTACTAGAAATAGTCAAGCATCTGATAGTAAACTGTCCCACATCTGATCTCAATTGGGTCTCTGACAAAACTGACATGCAACAGTTATCCATGAGTGAATCCTCAGTTATCTAAAATAATAGTTGTCACATGCATGCAAGCATTAACAAACTATATTTTATTATTTTAACAGCTTGTTAAAATAATCTAACTGGACTTGACTAGTTAGAACTAAGTCAACTGATTCTCTCACTATAGAACTCACACTTATTCCCTCAATTAGTGGAGGAAATTAAGGATCAATTCCTCAATTAGTGGGACAACTCATATGCATGCTCACAAAGACTTCAAATTCGAATTTCCTTAACTAATTAACTCAACTGAATTAATTAATTAAAATTTCCAACTGCTGTTAAGACCCAAATTAATTTTACTTCCTACAAATAGACTAGGGACTACTATAAATAGGAAGGGACCCAGAAATGCTATTTTTAGATATTTCTATTTTTAGTAGTTTCACCTCTCACCCAATGTGGCCAATGACCTCACTGGCCAAACTGTTATTTTTAGACATGCTATTTTTAGACATGTTATTTTTAGCACATTCTAAATTTAACATTTCTTGTTGCACATTTTTCAACATCCAGCTTCTACTGGACAGGAGATACAACCCCCTAGCTCTTGTACTAGCCAATATCTTTACCAGTACCTAGGCGTCGACCTACAGAAGGCTACAATCTTCTTTCTTCCTCCAGGGATTAGGTTTCATAAATTTTCAGACTGCAATAACTGCATCTACCAACAATTAGTTAATCTGAACAGTCAGATCATTGTCACCATAACACTATGCTGAACCCAGAAACTCGAATCATCAATCAGAACCAGCTAAAACCTCAAAAATCATATGTTAGCAGGCATACGCTACTTCAGTGAAGCCAACCTGCATGTATACACTACTTCCTTTAACGAAACCTGCGTATACCTCCAAAATGACTGAAACATAGAAACCTCTGAATCAAAATTGTACCAACCAGTAACTTCTGAGGTTCTATTATCAAATTATAGGGATATAAATAGAGAACAACAAAGATTGCCCTTCTCACTTATTCAATCAATCAATCAAACTCAATCTCCTTATGCATTCAATTCTACTTTCATATCTAATAAGACATCATTGACAAACAATAGTAAAACAATAGCATTTATCAAATATATCAGTCATTTATGAACAACATGCTTTTCTTTTGCATATGCTACTTGGAAGAGTCAAACCTGCTTGTATACATGCCTTTACCAAGGTGAACCAATGTATAGATCTTCAAATATTAACTTACAACTTCGTTGTTATCCCAAACTTCAGACATACCCAAATCATGACATTTAAAGAATAAAACATGTGTAAGCAATCAGATCTAGCCCAACCAATATGAAATCATACAATGATAAGTCATTTTAGGTCTCATGATCCTGATCCAACATCGTATCCAAGGTGCACACAATATTTTAGATCATATCATAATCATAGCCCCTGCAACATAAAATATACTTAAAATAGAAGTATTCCTGAGAAACCCTTTCACTTGCACACCTGGCCCTTTGATCTTCTCCTAATATAATTTTTGGCCTTTCTCAATACCTTAGACCAAAACAATGCTTAGTACCTGTGGTATTCTTGGACGCGATCAAATAATTGTTACTTCGCTCAATATTGTGGGCTAATACCATGGTATTGACCCTTGGTATTATTTAATCTTAAATTTCCTTGATTTTCCAACCCATATGCGCTTTTCCTCTTGTGAAAGTGTGTGCATAGGTATACGCCCTTTTTGTTCTATGAACCCACGTGTATACACTGCTTGGATAAGGTGAACCTGCGTATATAGCTTAAACTGACTTAAAACATCATTTTTCTTCAACTTCTTGATTCTAATCTGTAGTCCTTTGTTCCAGCTTCCTGTTCTTTTGCATCATTTCCATGTTACCTCTGAATTGACCTATTACAATGTGAGTTTCCCTTTATTAAATCTAAAAAGACCTGTGAGTTTCCATCAAGGACAACACCTGTATCATAATTCCAACAATCTCCCCCTTTGGACTTGATGGCAACCATATTGGTGTTGATTACTTCAAGTTGTAGAAACTGTTAGAGATATCAAGCAACACCAAAATACTCTCCCCCTTTGACATCAAGGGAAAAGGGTGGACCAAGATATTCTCCCCGTTTGAGATACACTATGTTGTCCATGATCCCCCTGAGTACATGTAGAGTTTGCAGAGATATTTTTCAGCAGAATAACATGACTCTATAACTCAACTAAGTGAGTATGACCTCCCTATCACCAATGACTCATGCATACATCAATCACCCAACCAAGTGGAGATATACCAAATCTTCATACATGATTGAATAATTTCAATTATTACATCATCCTTCCCATACATATTGAGATTACAAATTACATCATATGTCCAAAAGGACTCATTTATAGACTATGACAGAAAGAGGCATATTATTACATCATAGGCCTTTACATGACCTTTACAACAAATGATACGAATATCTAGAACCATGGCTGAATCCAGCAACCATGATGCCAACAATGCATAATGTTTTTGAAGGCTAATGCTCCCCTTGACCTGTGCTACTTATGCATTGTCAACAAATCATTCCTCAAGGCATCTACATTAGTCAAATAAAAATTAATGAACAAAGCCTATCAGCAATCTGTAACCATCAATATCAGACTGAACACCCATGTCAACGATTAATTTTGAATCAGACCCACTATTTTTCTATCAGAAAAACACATACGCTCCTACAACCACAAAAACTCGCGCATATACATGATTCTTCTCCATGAAACCCGCGTATAGGAACCATTCTTCTGAAAACTTGATTTAATAACAGGATGATGCAGAAACTACTCCTAAATTTTGTTTGAGATATTCAAATGTTTCTCTGGGAAGTGGTTTGGTAAATATATTAGCCACATGTTCTTTGGAGGGAACATACTCCAATTTAACCTTTTGTCCTAGCACTTGTTCTCGGAGAAAATGATACTTAATGGGTATGTTCTTGGTCTTGGAGTGCATGACAGCGTTTTTCGAAATACTAATGGCACTTGTATTATCACATAGAATGGAGATGGGTCGAGAACATGTGATTTGAATGTCTTGCAATGTTTTCATCATCTAAAGTAGTTGTGTGCAGGAAGATGCAATAGGCACATATTCTGCTTCAACTGTATATAATGCAATCGAAATTTGTTTCTTGTTGAACCAAGACACTAACCATGATCCCATATAGAATGCACCTCCAATAGTGCTTTTTTGATCATCAACATTTCCTACCCAATCTGCATCTATAAATGCATGAAGAGTGAGATTTGTATCTTTAGGATACCATGGACCAAAGTCTTGAGTTCCCGGGAGATATTTGAATATTCTTTTTATAGCTTGAAGATGTGATTCCTTTGGATTTGCTTGGAACCTTCCAACAATTCCTACGTCATGCATGATATCAGGTCTGGTACCCGTTAGAAAAAGTAGACTTCTAGTCATAGATCTATATGTTGGTTGATTTATTGTAGATTATTCATCGTTATAACTGAGACTACATCTTCTTTCCATTGGAGTACATACTGGTTTAGAATATTTCATTGCGTACTTCTTCAGAATCTGCTTGAGATATTTAGCTTGAGGCAAAACCATTGTAATAGCTCAATACTTTATTATACAATAACTATGAGTAGTAATAACTTAAGAAACCATCACACATAAGCAACACACATGAACACCAAGATTTAAGGTGGAAACCCAATGTTGGAGAAAAACCACCTGTTGTTGTCGTCTTTGTCTAAAGAAAATCTATTTACAATCTTGTACTGGTGCAAACTCATACCAGTACACAAGCAATCACATGCAGAAGGATACAACCTTCTCTCATTCTCTAGCTTCTACTAGAAGGGAGCTACAACCCCTAGCTCTTGTACTAGCTGATATCTTTGCTACTACCTAAGCGTCGACCTACAAAAGGCTATGACCTTCTTTCTTCCTCTAGGGACTAGGTTTCATAAATTTTTAGACTGCAATAATTGCATCTACCAACAATTAGTTAATATGAACAGTTAGATCACTGTCACCAAAACATTGTGCTGAACCCAGAAACTCGTATCATCAATCAGAACCAACTACAAACTCAAAAATCATATGTCAACATACATACGCTACTTCAGTGAAGCCAACCTGCGTGTATATGCTACTTCCTTTAACGAAACCTGCATATACCTCCAAAATTACTGAAACATAGAAACCTCTGAATCAAAACTGTACCAACCAGTAACTTCTGAGTATCTACTGTCAAATTATAGAGATATAAATAGACAACAACAAAGATTGCCCTTCTCACTTATTCAATAAATCAATCAGACTCAATCTCCTTATGCATTCAATTCTACTTTCATATCTAAGAAGACATCATTGACAGACAATAGTAAAACAATAACATTGATTAGATAGATCAGTCATTTATGATCAACATGCTTTTCTTTTGCATACACTACTTGGAAGAGTCGAACCTGCTTGTATACGCGCCTTTACCAAGGCAAACCAACGTATAGATCTTCAAATATTAACTTACAACTTCGTTGCTATCCCAAACTTCAGACATACCCAGATCATGACATTTAAAGAATAAAACATGTGTAAGCAATCAGATCTAGCCCAATCAATATTAGATCATACAATGATAAGTCATTTCAAGTCTCATAATCCTGATCCAACATCGTATCTAAGGTGCACACGATATTTCAGATCATATCATAATCATAGTCCCTGCAACATAAAATATACTTAAAATAGAAGTATTCTTGAGAAACCCTTTCACTTGCACACCTGGCCCTTTGATCTTCTCCTCCTTATATAATTTTTGGCCTTTATCAATACCTTAGACCAAAACAACGCTTAGTACCTATGGTATTCTTGGAGGGGATCAAATAACCGTTACTCCGCTCAATAGTGTCGGCTAATACCATGGTATTGACCCTGGTATTATTTAATCTTAAATTTTCTTGATTTTCCAACCCATATGTGCTTTTCCTCTTGTGAAAGTGCGTGCATACGTATACGCCCTTTTTGTTTTGTGAACTTGCATGTATATGTTGCTTGGATATGATGAAGTTGCATATACAACTTAAACTAACTTAAAACATCCTTTTTCTTCAACTTCTTGATTTTCATCTGTAGTCCTTTGTTCCAGCTTCCTGTTCTTCTGTATCATTTCCATGTTACCTCTGAATTGACCTGTTACAATGTGAGTTTCCCTTTATTAAATCTAAACTAACTTGTGAGTGATTTTCCATCAAGGACAACACCTGTATCATAATGCAAACAATCTCCCTCTTTGGACTTGATGGCAACGATATTGGTGTTGATTACTTCAAGTTGTAGAAACTGTTAGAGATATCAAGCAACACCAAAATACTCTCCCCCTTTGACATCAAGGAAAAAGGGTGGACCAAGATATTCTCCCCCTTTGAGATACACTATGTTTTCCATGCTCCCTCTGAGTACATGTAGAGTTTGCAGAGATATTTTTCAAAAGAATAACATGACTCTATAACTCAACTAAGTGAGTATGACCTCCCTATCACCAATGACTCATACATACATCAATCACCCAACCAAGTGGAGATATACCAAATGTTCATACATGACTGAATAATTTCAATTATTACATCATCCTTCCCATGCATATTGAGATTACAAATTACATCATATGTCCAAAAGGACTCATTTATAGACTATGACAGAAAGAGGCATATTATTACATCATAGGCCTTTACATGACCTTTACAACAAATGATATGAATATCTGAAACCATAGTTGAATTCAGCAACCATGATGCCAACAATGCATAATGTTTTTGAAGGCTAATGCTCCCCTTTAACCTGTGCTACTTGTGCATTGTCAACAAATCATTCCTCAGGGCATCTACATCAGTCAAATAAACATCAATGAACAAAGCCTATCAACAGTATGTAACCATCAATATCAAACTGAACACCCATGTCAATGACTGATTTTGAATCAGACCCACTATTTTTCTATCAGACAAACACATACGCTCCTGCAGCCAAAGAAACTCACGCATATACGTGATTCTTCTTCATGAAACCTGTGTATAGGAACCATTCTTCTGAAAACTGGATTTAATAAAAGGATCATGTAGAAACTACTCCCATCTTTTGTTTGAGATATTCAAATGTTTCTTTGGGAAGTGGTTTGGTAAATATATCAGCTACATGTTCTTTGGAGGGAACATACTCCAATTTAACCTTTTGTCCTAGCACTTGTTCTCGGAAAAAATGGTACTTAATGGGTATGTTCTTGGTCTTAGAGTGCATGACAGGATTTTTCGAAAAACTAATGGCACTTGTATTATCACATAGAATGGAGATGGGTCACGAACATGTGATTTGAATGCCTTGCAATGTTTTCATCATCCAAAGTAGTTGTGTGTAGGAAGATGCAGTAGGCACATATTCTGCTTCAACTGTAGATAAGGCAATCGAACTTTGTTTCTTGCTGAACCAAGACACTAATTGTGATCCCATATAGAATGCACCTCCACTAGTGCTTTTTCGATCTTCAACATTTCCTGCCCAATCTGCATCTATATATGCATGAAGAGTGAGATCTGTATCCTTAGGATACCATAGACCAAAGTCTTGAGTTCCCGGGAGATATTTGAATATTCTTTTTACAGCAAGAAGATGTGATTCCTTTGGATTTGCTTGGAACCTTCCAACATTTCCTACATCATGCATGATATCAGGTCTGGTACCTGTTAGATAAAGTAGACTTCTAGTCATAGATTTGTATGCTGGTTGATTTATTGTAGGTTATTCATCGTTAGAACTGAGTCTACATCTTGTTACCATCGGAGTACATACTGGTTTAAAATATTTCATTTCATACTTCTTCAAAATCTGCTTGAGATATTTAGTTTGAGAAAGAAAATACCATCTTTTGTTTGATGTACTTGTAGACCAAGAAAATAGGTTAGTTCACCAACTAAGGACATTTCAAATTCTTGCTGCATAACCGAAGCAAATTTATGTCTCCTAGATTCTTCATTGCTACCAAAGATGATATCATGAACATAAACAACGATAATTAGCAGTTTATCATTCTCAATATTTATGTATAAGTTGATGTCTATAGATCCTTTTGTGAAACCTTGTTGTTGTAGATATTTGTCAAGACGATAATACCAAGCCCTTGGAGCTTGTTTTAGTCCATATAGAGCCTTTTTGAGCTTGCATACAAGTTTTGCATCATTTCCTAGAATGAATCCTTTTGGTTGTTCAATATAAACTTCTTTTTCTAAATCTCCATTAAGAAATACAAATTTTACATCCATTTGATATACTTTGAATTTTCAAAAACTTGAAAGAGTAAGAAACATTCTTATGGCTTCAAGTCTTGCAATAAATAGGTGCAAAAGTTTCTTCAAATTCTATACCTTCTTATTGAGAATACCTTTTACAAATGAGTTTTTCTTTGTTTCTAATAACCCCTCCATTTTCATTCAACTTATTCTTGAATACCCATTTTGTTCCCATAACATTTTTATCATGCGGTCTAGGAACTAATTCCCAAGTATCATTCTTTTCAATTTGGTCAAGTTCTTCATCCATGGCCTTAAACCAAAATTCATCTTTGCTAGCTTCATTAACATTTTGTGGTTCTATGGAGGATAGTAATGCTAGATAACTGGAATTTCCTGCAAGAGTTCTTCTTGTCTATACTCCAAACCTTTTTTCTGCTAGAATTTGAGATTCTGGATGATTCTTTTGAACATACTTTGATGGAGTCTTTTCCGTGTCAGCTGTATCTTCTTCTGATGCTTCATTGGTTTCTTCTTGTATATCATTTTGATTTGATACAGGAAGGCATTCACTGTCTTCCTCATTGTCATCTTCCTTTGTTGATTTCATCTGTTCCAGATTTTTGCATGCTTCATCAATTACTACATCAACACATTCAACAATTTTTCAAAGTCTCTTATTATAACATTGGTATCCTTTACTTCTAGATGAATAACCAAGGATAATTCCTTCATCTTCTCTGGGTTCAAAATTACCAAGTTTTTCATCAGTCTTTTCCATAAAACATTTGCTTCCAAAAACTCTGAAGTTTTTTATAGTAGGAGGCTTGCCATACCAAAGTTCATATGGAGTTTGATCACTATTTACCCTAACATTGGCTTTGTTGAGAATATTTACGGCAGTAAATGCAGCTTCACCCCAGAAGGTGGCGAGAGTTCCAAATTCATCAAGCATAACTCGAGCCTTTTGTTGAACTCTTATGTTCATTCTTTCCACCACTCCATTTTGTTGAGGAGATCTGGCAACAAAGAACTGTCTTTTTATTCCATGTTGTTCACAAAAATAAAAAAATTCATCTAATATGAATTCTCCTCCTCGATCAGACCTGAGACATTTTATTTTTTGATCTGATTCATTTTCGACTAAAGCTTTGAATGCTTTAGACTTTTCAAATGCTTCATCTTTATGTTTTAGTAAACCAATCCAACACATTCTAGCAATCATTAATAAATAAAATGAAGTATTCTTCTCCATGAGGTGACTTTTTCCTTCTTGGCCCACACAAATCAGTATGACTGAGTTCAAGAGGCTTACTTGCTAATCCTTCTTTTTTGTTGAAATGAACTCTGGTTTGCTTACCAAATTGACATGGTTTACAAATGGTATTTTCTGGGATGTTGATATCTAGAAGATCATGAACTGCCTTGAGTCTGCATGCTTTTCTTATTTGAGAAAATCTTAGATGCCCCAATCTTTTGTGCCATAACCAATTCTCTTCTGTTTTTCTTAGATAGCATTGGTCTTGACTTCCTTTTAGTATATATAGATTGCTTGGAGTTCTTGTACCTGTGATTACTGTCATTCATGTATCAAGCTCATGAACTACACATCCGTTTGATCGAAACACAAATTCATTTCGTTGATCACACATTTGACTGAAACTCAACAATTTATGCGTTAAACCATCTACATACATAACATTTCCATCTTTAACCTTTTCTTTCAAATAAATAGAACCTTTACCCTTAATGAAAATTGGCGTTGCATTTCCAAAAGAGACATTCTTTTCCTTTTCTAGAGCATTCTATGAAAGGAGTTTATTTTTATCACCTGCCATGTGTTTAGAGCATCCTTTATCAATGTACCACTAATTTTCTTGTCCTTCTGCAAACAGATCTATGCCACATCTTTCTGATTGAAATTCCTTCTTTCTCCATACCTTGGAATTTGATGATGTTTGCTCCTTTTGAATTGTTGGCCGAAATTTGTTCCTGCATTCAAATTCTTCATGACCAAAGTTATTGCAAAATGAAAATTCAATTTCATCTTCAAGAGGAGAAAAGTTATTATAAGAACTTTTCTTGATTCCTATCATGCTCCTTTGTTTTTGTGCTTCTCTAATCAGGATAGTCTTGTAAGCAACACATTGAGAAGCCTTATGACCAAAGTTATGGCATGAAAAACATTGTCCATTAAAGAAGTTTTTGTGATCATAAACTCTTTTGGTATTGCTTACCTTTTGGTTGATGCTTCTATTGATGTTCACCCATGGAGTAAAATGACCATGATTTACCTGAGGAGTACTTTTAGGCTTTTACTGAAGATTGACACATTGTTCACTAGTCATTGCTGCATCAAGGTAGTGTCTAGTGATGGCTAACAACTTTTTTGATTGGGATGTTTCTCCAGTATATCCAAGACTAGTCTTTATAAGCGGACAACGTTGAACCTTGATGATTTCATCTAAATTTTCTGATCCTTTAACAAATATGAAATTAAGAGATTTTGTCTTCTCAGTTCTTTTCTTAGACCCACTACTTCACATTCTAATTTTTCATTATTATTTTCTCTTTCAGTGAGTTGATGTGTCAAAGTTTCTATAACCATATTCTTTTCTTCCAAATAGATTTTAAGTTGATTGATTTCTTCAATAAAATCTTCCTCTTCTAAGGCATCCATAAAATCATCATTGTCATAAGCCATGAGTAGTTTAAACTCTTGTTCAGATTCATCTTCATCACTATTAGACATGCCATCACTATCTTCATGAGTATAATAGCTTCTTCTATTGACAAAATATTTTCTATTACCTTTTGCAGACTCATTTCCTTTTTCATGATTATCTTTATGAGGAGATTTAGTAGCATTATGGCTAACTCTACCACAAGCAAAACATGTGAATGGTAGCTTACCTATGAATCTTCTAGAACCCCGTTGAAGCTCCTTTAAAATTTTTACCTCATCTTCTTTTGAAATATATACTACTTCCTTGAGATCTTCCTTTTATTTGAAGATTTGAAATCAACTTCTCTCATATCTGATTGACATCCTTTCCTCATTTCAAGGGCAGTTAGAATTCCATGAAGTTGAACAATATTAATAGATTGATGATCCTACCTTTTTTCTATGGCAGATACTTTTGACTCAAATTTAGAAGACAAAGATCTCAAAATTTTCTCTACTAAAGTAACCTCCTTTATTTCTTCACCCAGGTTCTTCATACAATTAATAATCTCATCTACACGTAAAGAGTAACTAGCAATAATTTCATCACTCTACATCTTGAGAGTTTCATACTGAATTCTAAGAGTTTGGAGCTTAGCACATTTTACTTGGGAGTCTCCTTCGTAGCTCTGAATGATTTTGTCCCATATTTCTTTGGCTATCTTGAGCTACATGACTTTGACGAATTCTGATTCTGACAGACTTCCCAATAAAGTATTGGCGGCTTTGGCATTGGTTTCGTATTGTTTCTTTCCTGCTGTATCTGTGGGTATTGCTGCTGGAAATCGGTATCCTCCTTCAAAAATTTCCCAAACATCGGCTCCAAGCGACTGAAGATATGCTATGGTTCTTATCTTCCAATATACTAAGTTGTTTCCGTTGAAGATTGGTGGTCTAATAGATCCCATGCCTTCGTGATTATTCATCTTGAGAGATCTCTCTTCAAGTGATCAAGCTTCTTTTGAAGGACCTCCTCTGATACCAATTTTTGGAAATAATACTGAGAGAGGGTGGGGGTGAATCAATACTTACAATTCAATAATTGTTCATTTCACAATCATATTTATATACGCTACTTCAGTGAAGTGAACTTGCGTGTGCACGCAACTGTTATTAAGGAAACCAACGTATACCCAGAGAAATTATGATTCAGTTAATTCATCATGTGTTGATCTTTAATTAGTTCATCAATACTTTATTAAACAATAACTATGAGCAGTAATAACTTAAGAAGCCATCACACATAAGAAACACACATGAACACCAATATTTAAGGTGGAAACCCATTGCGCAAGAAAAACCACCTGTTGTTGTCATCTTTGTCTTCTTTCTAATATAAAGAAAATTTGTTTACAGTCTTGTATTGGTGTAGACTCATACTAGTACGTAGGCACTCATCTGCAGAAGGCTACAACCTTCTCTCTTTCTCCATCTTCTACTAGAAGGGAGCTACAACCCCCTAGCTCTTATACTGGCCGATATGTTTACCAGTACCTAAGCGCTAGCCACCATAAGGTTACAACCTTCTTTCTTCCTCCAGGGACCACATTTCATAAAGTTTCAGACTGAATAGTCCTAGTACATAAGCACACAATTAATCACCAATGCAATAACTGCATCTACCAACAATTAGTCAATCTGAACAGTTAGATCACTATCACCAGAACACTGTGTTGAACCCAGAAACCTATATCATCAATTAGAACCAGTTGCAACCTCAAAAATCATATGTCAGCATGCATACACTACTTTAGTGAAGCCAACCTGCATGTAAACACTACTTCCTTTAATCAAACTTGCATATACCTCCAAAATTACTGAAGCATAAAAACCTCTGAATAAAAAATGTACCAACTAGTAACTTCTGAGGATCCACTGTCAAATTACAGAGATATAAACAAACAAAAGCAAAGATCACCCTTCTCACTTAATCAATCAATCAATCAATCAGACTCAATCTCCTTTTGCATTTAGTTCTACTTTCCGATCTAAGAATACATCATTGACATACAACAGTAAAACAACAACACTGGTTAGAAACATCAGTCATTTTTGAACAATTGGCTTTTCTTTTGCATACGCTACTTGGAAGAGTCAAACTTGCTTGCATACATGCCTTTACCAAGGCGAACCAATGTATAGATATGAAAATATTAGCTTCCAACTTCACTGCTATCCCAGACTTCAGACATACCTAGATCATGACATTTAAAGAATAAAACATGTGTAAGCAATCAGATATAGCCCAACCAATATTAGATCATACAATGATAAGTCATTTCAGATATCAGGATCCTAATCCAACATTGTATCGAAGGTGCACAAAATATTTCAAATCATATCATAATCATAGCCCCTGCAACATAAAATATACTTCAAATAGAAGTATTCTTGAGAAACCCTTTCAGTTGCACACCTGGCCCTTTGATTTTCTCCTCCTTATATAGTTTTTGGCCTTTATCAATACCTCGGACCAAAACAACACTTAGTACCTGTGGTATTCTTGGACGAAATCAAATGGTCGTTACTCCGCTCAATATTGTGGGCTAATACCATGGCATTGACTCTTGGTATTCTTTAATCTTAAATTTCCTTGATTTTCCAATCCATATGCGATTTTCCTCTTGTGAAAGTGTGTGCATATGTATACGCCCTTTTTGTTCTGTGAACCTCGTGTGTATATACTGCTTGGATAAGGTCAACTTGCATGTACAGCTTGAACTGACTTAAAAATTCCCTTTTCTTCAACTTCTTGATTCTGATCTGTAGTCCTTTGTTCCAGCTTCATGTTCTTCTGTAACATTTCCCTGTTACCTCTGAATTGACCTGTTACAATGTGAGTTGCCCTTTATCAAATCTAAACTGACATGTGAGTGAGTTTCCATCAAGTACAACACCTATATCATAATGCCAACAATTGTTGCGGGCTGACAATGCTACGGGCTGATGTTGGAAGACAGGGTAGAGCACAGACTAATAAAAGAAGTGGAAAGTCGAGCCCACTGGGACAACTCACCCTGTAAAGTAGACCTCGAAGGTAATACAAAGGGAACAAAGGTTTATGGCCAAGATTTATGGCAAGTGACAAAGCAAGGGATAAAAATATTCCTGACAAGTAATGTTCCATCAAATCATGGAAAACATGCCTAGGACGTGGTTTTGTGACTTTTTCATGTGCTAGAGAACTAGGGCCAATGGTGGATATTTACATGTTAATAAGCCCTTCGGAGCTAAAATAAAGCATGAAGATCCCAAGAAAAAGTTCTAAGAATAAAGGCTTTATGCAGTAGTATAAGCACTTAGGTTGAGACATATATGGAAACATGTTTTAAATAAAGCGCTTGGGCCATGATCAAATGCCTTGGATGAATAAGTCACCAACTTGAACTTTGGTAGTTAGGTGAAACATAAAAACAAAGAACTAAAAGCTCCAAAATTGGCATGAATATACCAGTGGCAGTGTAGACAATTAAAGACACAATTTTAGCAAAAACATTAAGTTTGGAGATTCACTAAATATAGAAAACCTCAACAAAATCTTGTAAAAGAGCTATAATTGCTAAAATTAGCAGTTTAACTCACAAATTGAGTTTTGAACAGTAGATTAGATACTGATAACTTAGAAAGAATATTCAAAAGACTGAAATAAATAGGATAAAAGCAAAAATTAAAGGCACATGCAAAGATAAAAGTGAAAATAATGCAAGAGTAAGGAAGCCTAATTTAGCAGCCAAAAATTCTTTATAAGCAAAATTGATTAAGGAATTCTGCAAGAATGTGAAGCATTGTTTTGCAACATGCGAGTTGAGGTGGATTGACGTTGCTGGTGTGATGGTGGATTTCTCAGTAATTAGATATTTCTGAAGTGTTTTGAAGAGGTAGATTCTAATTGTTTTTGTATGGATGTGGTATTCATGGTTCTAGTGTGAAAATGGATGAAACATGAATCCTTGAGTCTAGAAAAGTTGTAGCTTATAGACCATGGGTTGTAGCTCCTTCTTGTAGGTGCTAGTAAATAATTGGGGTTGTAGCCCCATTCAGTTGTAGCTGATAAATTAGGGAGTTGTAGTTTCTTGTTGGTTATAAATCGAGAAATTTGTAACAAGTTGTAGCTTTCCATGTGACTGAATTGAAGTAAAGTTTGAAGAATCTTTGTGTGTTATTTGTGTTGTTCATGTTGGTTCATGTCATACTAATATGAATTAATTGTTTAAGTTATATATGTTAGAAAATTATATATTACAGAGCAATGGAACACAAAATATTGCTTAAATATAAACACATAAAATGCATAAAAAAAACCGGAGAGACACAGATATACGTGGTTCACCTAGTTTGGGCTACGTCCACCCCGAACAGCCAGTCCTTCCTTTATATTATCTAGCAAAAAGAAGAGACACAACCTACAACAGATCCGCTATAATATCCTCTGTTTTCTCCCACAGTCTCACCTCTCTATTTCTCGCTTGGAGAATACACATCTATTACACAGCCTTAATACAATGCCCTCATACAAAGAGAGGGGTTGCCTTCTAGGGAAAGAAAACTCTAAACTAAACATAAGTTCTACCGTTAGATCATCTGCCTAATGAATGGCCCAAATTGACTAGAAATTAGTATACTTTTACAAGGCAATTTTACATCTATTTTTAGCTTTGGGGGCACTGCCCCTGATACCCCCGCTGGGGGACCGTTGGCCCCAGAACCCCCAGCCAGGGGGGATCGGCCCCCCCAAACCCCTGCGGGGGGGACAAGTCCCCCCCGCACTCGCCCGCGTGGAGGGATGTACAAACTTCCTGGGGTATACATCTAGCTGAAACAAAGACCTCTAAATAACGATGCTCCACACCCAACAATCTCCCACGTGGAGAATGATTGTAGCAACTCCACCACTACTTCATTTGCTAGACAATGACTTCTCTTTGGACCTGGCTATCTCTCATCTTCATCGTCATCCTTGAAGACCAATTGAAACTAAGAATATTCTCAGTTTCTCCCTAGTTACAACTTTTGTTAGCATATCTGTAGGATTCTGGCTAGTGTGTATCATTTCCAGCTTCAACTCTCCATCTTCCAACACTGATCGTATGAAATGGTACTTGAGCTGTATGTGTTTTGTCCTGGAATGAAATGTCGAGTTCTTTGTAAGATGAATGGCACTTTGGCTATCACTGTATAACGTGCCCATATCATGCTTCTTACCTAATTCACCCATAAACCTTTGTAACCAAATCATTTCTTTACTAGCCTCTGTAGCAGCAACATACTCTACTTCTATTGTTGAAAGTGCAACAACACTTTGGATTTTTGAAATCCAACTGACAGTTGTTCCACCTACAGTAAATACATATCTTGTAGTGTTCCTCCTGTTATCTCTGTCACTTGCCATATCTGCATCAACATATCCCTGTAGAGAAATGTTTGAACCACCAAAGCATAATGCTTGATTTGTGGTACGTCTCAAATATCTGAGAATCCATTTCACTGCCATCCAATGTTCTTTTCCTGGATTGTTCATGTACCTGCTTACAACTCCCATTGCATGTGCAATATCAGGCCTTGTGCAGACCATTGCATACATTAAGCTTCCAACTGCTGATGCATATGGAACTTTAGACATATAATCCATGTCTTCATGGGTCTTTGGGCACATCTCCTTACTAAGTTTGAAATGGCCAGCAAAAGGTGTACTAACTGGTTTTGCATTGTGCATATTAAGTCTTTTCAACACCTTTTGTATGTACTCATTCTGAGACAATGTTAATCTGTGATTTTTCCTGTCTCTAGTTATTCTCATACCAAGGATTTGTCTTGCAGCTCCCAAATCCTTCATTGCAAATGAATTTGCCAATTTTCTTTTGAGTACATTTATTTCCTGCATGTTATACCTCGCAACAAGCATGTCATCTACATACAATAACAATATAATATAGCTGCCATCATTTTTCTTTTTCAGATAAACATAATGATGAGAGTGACATCTAGTATAACCTTGTTCAGACATAAACTTGTCAAATTTTAGATACCACTGCCTTGGAGCCTATTTTAAGCCATACAAGCTCTTCTTCAACCTGCACACAAGTTTCTCCTTCCCTTTCACTTCATATCCTTGTGGTTGCTGCATATATATCTCTTCCTCCAAATCCCCATGGAGAAAGGTTGTCTTTACATCTAACTGCTCAAGATGCAAATCTTCAGCTGCTACTAGACTTAAAATATTTCTGATTGAAGTCATTTTAACATAAATCAATACCTTTCTTTTGTGCAAACCCCTTCACCACAAGTCTAGCTTTGTACCTCTGTTTTCCTCCATCTTCTTCCTTTAGCCTGTAAACCCATTTATTATGCAATGTAGTTTTACCTGTAGGCAACCTGACTAAGTCCCAAGTCTGGTTATGCATTAAAGAGTCCATCTCTTCTTCCATGGCTAGTTCCCACTTCTTCCTAATTTCAACCTGCATTTCTTATTCATAACATTCGGGTTCACCAGAATCAATCAACAATAAATAATATAATGAAGGAGAGTATCATTCAGGGGGTATACTTAGCCTGGTAGATCTTCTAAAACCACTTTCAGGTGTTTGGGGTGCATGTTGCTGTTGTGGTGGTTGCTATTTTTGTGGTTGCTGATTATTATTATTTTCAAACACCTTTACTTTTTCAGTGATCTCACCAAGAACTATGTATTCCTTGTTTTCTTTTTCCTATTTCTTTTCCTGCAACTAATTCTTATAGAAGACCTTTTCATTGAATATTACATCTCTACTCCTAATGATTTTGTGATTTTCATAATCATATAAGTGATAACCAAAATCATTAACACCATATCCCCTCAAGCTTTGTTCTATTTTCTTTATTAATATGGACAAAGGCCTCACAACCAAAAGGCTTTAAAAAAGGAGTAGTTTACCTTTTTACCTGTCCATGCTTCCTTTGGAACACCACCATCCAAGGAACTTTAAGGCCCTCTGTTTATTAGATAAACAACAGTATCTACAACATCTGCCCAAAATTGTAAAGGCAATCCTACATGCAATCTCGTGCACCTTGCACGCTCCATGATTGTTCTGTTCATCCTTTTTGACACACCATTTTCTTATGATGTTCTTGGAACTGTCTTCTCTCTGCGAATTCCATGCTATGAACAATACCTATCAAACTCTTTGCTGCAATATTCACCTCCATTGTCTGATCTGAGATATTTCAATTTCTTTCTTGTCTCAATCTCAACCAAAGTTTTCCATTTCTTGAAAGTATCAAATACATCAGATCTATTCTTAATACAATAAATCCAAGTTTTTCTAGTTGCATCATCAATAAAAGTAACATATGAGAGCCACTGAGAGATGATACCTGAGCAATTCCCCATACATCTATATGCACAAGCTCTAATTTTTCACTCTTCTTTTCTTTCCCAACTCTGAGAAATCTGACTCTCTTCTGTTTTCCATAAATGCAATTCTCACAGAAATCCAAATCAACGTTCTTCAAACCTGGACACAAATTCCTTGAGTGAAGAATCTTTATCCCCTTCTCACTCATGTGTCCAAGCCTATGATGCCATAATGCTGCATCTTCTCCTTTGGAAGTTAAAGCATTAACAGAGTTAGAAATACCATTTAAATACAATCTAACAACCTTTTCGCCTTTTGCTATTACCAGGGCTCCTTTGGTGACCTTCCAAGCTTTATCTGTGAAATTTGTCACACAACCTTCACTGCCTAACTGCCCTATTGAAATCATATTTTTCTTCAGATATGGAACATGCCTTACCTACTTTAGTAGCCATTGGTTTCCAATCTGTTGTTTTACAAGAACCTTACCCACTCCAACAATTTTACAGGGTTTATCATCACCCAAATGGACTTGTCCAAAATCTCCTTGAACATAGTCACGAAAATATTTCTTATCAGGTGTGGCATGGAATGAGGCCCCTGAATCTACCACCCAGGAATTAGTAATATTTTCGAAAGAAAGAATCAAAGCATCTTGTAACACCTCACCTGTCACATTTGCTTCATGATTGTTTTATTGTTGTGCATCTCCTTCTTTTCCCTTCCGAGATCTACAGTTTTTCTTTAGGTGTCCTTTCTTTCCACATTTTCAGCACACTATCCCCGATCTGGACTTGGATCTGCCTTTCCTTGATTTACTACGATATCCTGAGCTCTTTACCCTTTCCATTTTTCTTCCCCTAGACTCTGCACTTAAAGCATTACCTGATGTCTCACCGGAGCTTTTCCGTCACATTTCCTTGCTAAGGATAGCATCGACAACATCATCGAACTTTAATGTACTAGATCCAGAAACAGAGTTACTAATGGTCATTACTAAACCATTGCAACTTTCTGGCAATGAGCACAAGAATAATAGAGCTCTAACTTCATCATCAAAGTTTACCCCTACAGAACTTAACTGACTAGTAACAGTATTAAAATCATTTAAATAGTCTGCAACAGATCCACCTTTCGACATTTTCATATTAAATTATTGTTTCATAAGAAATACCTTGTTTGAGGCCGAGGGTTTTTCATATAGTTTCTCCAACGCCTTAATCAAACCCTCTGTCGTTGTTTCCTTCGAAATGTTGAAGGCAACCTACTCTGCAAGGCACAACCATACTGTTCTGAGTTCCTTTCTATCAAGAAGGTTCCATTCTTCATCTGTCATACCTGTCAGCATCTTTGTTTTTCCGCCCAATGGTAGGTGCAAATCTTTCTGATACAGATAATCTTCCATCTGCATCTTCCACAATGAGAAGTTTTGGCCATTAAATTTCTCAACCCTAAACTTACCATCTTCTGCCATTGCTCCCACTCGAACCAGTAACCCTTCTTTCCTACGAATTTATTAGCCAAATAGACCTTCGGCTCTGATACCAGTTGTTGGAAAATTATATATTATGAAGCAATGGAACACATAGAATATTTCTTAAATATAAACACATAAAATGCATAAAAAAACTAGAGAGACACAGATATATGTGGTTCACCCAGTTTGGGCTACGTCCACCCCGAACAGCCAGTCCTTCCTTTTTATTATCCAGCGAAATGAAGAGACACAACCTATAGCAGATCCGCTGTAATATCCTCTGTTTTCTTCCACAATATCACCTCTATGTTTCTCACTTGGAGAATACACATCTATTACACAGCCTCAATACAATGCCCTCATACAAAGAGAGGGGTTGCCTTCTAGGGCAAAAAACCCTAAACTAAGCATAAGTTCTACCGTCAAATCATTCGCCTAATGAACGGCCCAGATTGACTAGAAATTACTATACTTTTATATGGCAATTTTACATTTGTTTTTAGCTTCGGGGGCACTGCCCTCGAAACCCCCACTGGGGGACCACTGGCCCCCGGACCCCCCAGCCGGGGGGGATCGGCCCCCCTGAACCCCTACAGAGGGGACAAGTCCCCCCCGCACGCCCCCTCGTGGAGGGGTGTGCAAACTTCCTGGGGTATACATTCGACTGAAACAAAGACCTCTAAATAATCATGCTCCACACCCAACAATATATGGTGTCCTAATATCATTGCATAAGTGAAAGAAAGTTTTTAAATTATGAAAATTCTTACAATATTGATTCACCCCCTCTCTAAGTGTTGTCCTGGTTTCTAGCAATTGGTATCAAGGCCTGGTCACTTCAGATCAATTTAATAATTGGAAGAAAGATCAAGGACCATGGAAAAATAAGAAGGGGGATTTACTAATAGAGCACCTATGTTCAATGGAACAAACTATTTGTTTTGGAAAGTGTTGATGGCTAAAAATGATCTCATCAACATCAGGGAAGACCATATATCCAGAGTCCCAAATCAGACACTTATCCATCTTAATGATGACTTCGACTGGTTCTATTGGGTCTCATTACCCCCTCACTCTCCTCCCTGAATTGTGATGTTTCTAATTAATTATCAACAAGAAGAGGAAACCAAACCTACTCTCTTGCTACATGCTTGCAAGAAAACAATTCTTAGTCTGAATTGAAGGCTCAACCAAGCCACACCTAAGGTTGCTCCTCTATAAGGTGACTTCTAAGAATGAAATTAATTAATCTAACCATGAATATAAATCTAAATGCAATGTAGACAAGTAAAAAAAACTAACCTAACTAGATATCCAGGAGATAACTCCCAAAGACCAAGTGCAAGAATTTAAACAAATTGGGGATTTTACACACTTTTAATGATGAATTCCCAATGGTTGAAGAATTTCTAACAATTGATATTATGAATTCCATGCATGTTTTGTTTCAAGATTTAAAACAATGAATGATTGACCACTAAAATTAGGAAATAGTTCACTTAATTTCAGTGACAATTAAATCGAATTTAGATATCAAATTTCTAAGTAAAAAGTTATTCAAAAGTTTGATTCAAGCATGTGAGAAAAGCAAATATCAACAACAGATCCATGACACTAGTAGATCAGACATCTGTTCTATAAGACAACCATGTTCATATTTAACAAAAGTGCATAATATGAAGTAATTTACAAAGATCTACCATCATAAAGATGAAATTTTCATTACAAATAAAATTATTTAAATAAAAAATGACTAATCTAGTCTATTTACTTTATGTGTGTCCAAAAATATCCTCAAAATGATCAGCTCTGCTAGCAAGAAGAAGAATAACAAAAGTGCAAGCTCTGTCTCACTAACAAATATTGAATTTTGAAAAGAAAACTCCCAATATCTTCAGATCTGAGTTTTCCTTCCTATCTACAACTTAAATCCCTTTACAGAAGTGCCTAGAGTCTCTAAGTTGCAGAGAAGAGGAACTATTTCCTCATTCCCAAAACTAATATTTATAATTTACAAAAAGAATCTAAAAATGGAGAGTTGTTGGAGGAAGTTTAGATCCATAAAATTTGGGGCTGCAATTCCTCCTTTTCTCCTTTGCTGGATCAATTTTATTTCTCCAAGATTTTCTAACTACATATTTTCCAACATATCTCCTGCAAAACCAATCAAAATTCAAAATCAAAACCAATTGATTTACTTATTAAAATCAAAATAACCAAAATTGGGAAAACACACTCTCAAACTAAAATGTAATTAAATAAATACATTAAAAGATAATTATGCTTCCCGTTGATATCTGTCAAGACTTCATTGGCTTAAGAAGACACTCTCAAATGATTTTGCAAAAACATCAACCTGCAAAAAATGAAACTCTAAAAACAAAACACAGAGAATTGATTTCTTGTTGCAAATTCATAGCCTCCACTTTTGCTAAATTTTAGGTATATTAAATATTCATATTTAATTGATTTAATTCCTCCAAATTGTTCTCCATGACTTTATATTTCCAACGAGCCATCCTAGGCCTCATTTGACCAAATAGAATTCAAAATAGAGCTTTCCAAACTCTGAATTTCCAAATTGTCAAAACGGTGGAAATTTGATAAAAGTAGACATTTTATTTTATTTTATTTTTTATTTTTTAACCTTTTGTTAATTTTAATAGATTGAAAATATAATAATAGAACTATAAATTAAAAATATAAAAATAAAATTTAATTAAATAATAAATAGAATAAATAAAAGAATCTTAAAAAAACAAAACTTAGTATTAGGAAAATCAAAGACGATGAAGTTAAAACAAAGCATGTATGATATAGAGGGTCATAAATGTTTGAGAAGAGAGGATGGATGGGAGGTATAAGGGTGTTAATCTAGAGGGGTAGGTGGAGGACCATACATGGAGTGTGGGCTCTTCACCACTCCTATCTTTTCAATCCTCAACCTGGCCTTCACAACTTATGACTTCTTGTTATGTAATTTTGGTCTCTCCACCCTGAGAGAACTTGAAATGCATCATGTGAAACCTTTGGGTGAGGGTTTCGGGATGAGGTCATAAAAATTGATTGATTTATTTTTTAATATTTTTTTAATATTTTGTTAGTATATACAAAATGCATAGGTTTTATTACATAGTGTATATATACATAATTCTATGTCGGGGTGGTTTTTGTAAGTTAGTTAAATAATAAAAAATAAATAAATTATTAATTATATTAATAATTAATATTTACAGATTAATTAATCTAATTAATTAAAGATATTCAATTAATTATATTTACATTAGAATTAAATTTAAAAAATAAAGTAATATACATTTTGTACATATTGAAGCCCACGCAGTGAAAATCACTCAAATTTTGAACAAACGCCATTTTCAAACCGTAAGTCCAATCTCAGCAAAATTAGAGTTGATGGCAAGCTATCGAGAAATGACATGCAATAAAGTGATCAAAGTAGAAAATAGAGAACAATGAATATCCCTCCAAAATTAAAAAATCAAAGCATAAAAAGAGTGATATGACCAAAATTTGCATAGAGGGTCCCCATTATTATATGAGGATAAGATATAAAACTAGGAGGTTGCTCTTTTGCCACAACAATTATGACACACGGGGAAGAAGTAGTTATCTCTGGTTAACAGATAATGAGTACAAATTTACCAAAAGGTTGAAATGATGAATTCTATCAAGCCTTCAAACAATAAAGCATTTCCCATGGGTCCCAAATTAATAAGCAATATAAGTTCCAAAAAGTTAAGTACTTGAAACAAACTGAGTCTAAAACCATGAATCCATGTTTCTAGGAAGATATTTAATTTTAAATATATGTTATGTGAGTGATAGAAGAGGTTCAGATAGGAAGTTTTAAAGAAAGTATACATCTATCGATATAAATCATCTCCTTTACCAGGCATCAGTTTGCTGCCAGGAAACTTCCACAACCCTGACGAATTTGTCTTAGTGCCACACTAGCATACCCCACTATCAGTGAGCCTATTCAGTACTCTGATGGGTTTACTTGTGTTTATCACACATACGTGCTTCCAACCCTCTTTTACTACGCTTTTGATAAACTTTATTTTGAGAATTGCTTTCAGAAATTGGATGAAGAGAGCGGGGTGGTACGAGAGATTTTAAAGGTAATGGATATAATACTTATAAAGTTTTGACTCTCTCATTTTTCCCCACAACTATCAGTCTAGAGGCTTTTAATGTGAAGTGGGGGAGTGGGTAAAATTCATTGAGTTAGAGTCAAGCTAGTTCTTTCCTTAGACACATGAACTCTATCTACTAGACTTAAAATAGTTATGATTGAAGTCATTTTAATAACATGAGAAAATATCTCATCAAATTCTATACCCTTTTTCTGTGCAAACCCCTTCACCACAAGTCTATATTTATACTTTTTTATACCTCCATCTTATTCTTTCAACTTGTAAACCCATTTATTCTGCAATGTTGTTTTACCTGCAAGCAACCTGACTAAGTCCCAAGTCTGGTTATGTACTAAGGAGTCCATCTCTTCTTTCATGGATTTCTCCCACTTCTTCCTGGTTTCTACCTGCATTGATTCTTTATAGCATTTCGGTTCACTAGAATCAGTCAGCAATACATAATATAATGAAGGAGAGTATGTTCAGGGGGTATACTTATCTTGGTAGATCTTCTAACACCATTTTTAGGTGTTTGAGGTGCTTGTTGTTGTTGTGGTTGTTGTTGTTATATTTGTTGTTGATCATTATGATTTTCAGGCACCTTCATTTTTTCTGTGATCTCATAAAGCACTGTGTATTCTCTTTCTTCTTTTTCTTGTTTCCTTTCCTGCATCTGATCCTTATACAAAACCTTTTCATTGAATATGACATCTCTGCTCCTAATGATTTTTTATTTTTCATAATCATAAAAATGATAACCAAAATCATTAACACCATATCTAACAAATACATTTCTTTGATTTTGCCTCAAGCTTTGTTATATTTTCTTTATTAATGTGGACAAAGGCTTCACAACCAAAATTATTTAAAAATGAGTAGTTTAGCTTTTTACCTATCTATGCCTCCTTTGAAATACCACCATCCAAGGAACTTGAAGACCCTTTGTTTATTAGATAAATAACAATATCTACAACATCTGCCCAAACTTGTAAAGGCAATCCTGCATGCAATCTCATGCACCTTGCACGCTTCATGATTGTCCTGTTCATCCTTTCTAACACACCATTTTCTTGTGTTGTTCCTGGAACTGTCTTCTCTCTGCGAATTCCATTTTCTGAATAGTACCTATCAAACTCTTTGCTACAATATTCACCTCCATTGTCTGATCTGAGACACTTCAACCTTTTTCCTGTCTCATTTTCAACTGAAGCTTTTCATTTCTTGAAAGTATTAGATACATCAGATTTATTTCGAATACAATACATCCAGGTTTTTCTAGTTGCATCATCAATAAAAAGTAACATAATAACGAAAGCCACCAAGATATGATACCTGAGTAGGTCCCCATACATCTGTATGCACAAGCTCTAATTTTTCGCTCTTCTTTTCTTTCCCAACTCTGAGGAATATGACTCTCTTCAGTTTTCCATAAACACAATTCTCATGGAATTCCAAATCAACATGCTTCAAACCTGGCAAAAATTTTCTTGAGTGAAGAATCTACATCCCCTTCTCACTCATGTGCCCGAGCTTATGATGCCACAATGTCCTATCTTCTCCTATAGAGATTAAAGCATTAAAAGAATTAGAAATATCATTGCATAAATACAATGTACCAACCTTTTCTCCTTTTTCTATTACCAGGGCTCCTTTAGTGACTTTCTAGGTTTTATCTGTAAAAGTAGTTAAACAACCTTCACCTCCCAACTGCCTTGTTGAAATCAGATTTTTCTTCATATCTGAAACATACCTTACCTCCTTAAAAAACCATTGGCTTCCATTCTGTTGTTTTATGAAAATTGTACCCATTCCAATGATTTTACAGGGTTTATCATCACCCAATCGAACCTGTCCAAAATCTCCTTGAACATAATCATAAAAATGTTTCCTATCAGATGTGGCATGGAATGAGACCCCTGAATCTACCACCCGAGCATCAATAATATTTTCTAATGAAAGAATCAAATCATCTTGCAACACATCACCTGTCACATTCGCTTCATGATTGTTTTCTTGTTGCGCATCTCATTCTTTTCCCTTCTAAGACTTGCAATCTTTCTTCAGGTGTCCTTTCTTCCTGCATTTCTAGCACACTATCCCCAATCTGGACTTGGATATGACTTTCCTTGACTTACTGCAATATCTTGGGCTCTTTCCTCTTTCCTTTTTTCTTCCCCTAGTCTCTGCTGTCAAAACATTACCTAATGTCTCACCAGAGCTTTTCTGTCGCATTTCCTCACTAAGGATTGCACCGACAAAATCATCAAACTTTAAAGTACTATATCCAGAGACAAAGTTACTAATGGCCATAACTAAACCATTCCAACTTTATGGCAATGAGCATAGAAATAACAGAGCCCTAACTTCATCATCAAAAGTTACCCCTACAGAGCTTAACTGACTTGTAACTGTATTAAATTTATTTAAATGATCACCAACAGATCCACCTTCTATCATCTTCATATTAAATAAACGCTTCATAAGAAATACCTTATTTGAGGCCGATGGTTTTTAATATAGTTTGGCCAATGCCGACATTAAATCCTCTCTTGTCTTTTCCTTTGAAATATTAAAGGCTACCAACACTGCTAGGCATAGCCGTATTGTTCCAAGTGCCTTTTTATCGAGAATATCCCATTCTGTATCTGTCATACTTGTCGTCTTCTTTGTTTTTCCACTCAATGGTAGGTATATATCTTTCTGATACAAATAATCTTCCATCTTCATCTTCCATAGCTCGTAGTTTTGGCCATTGAATTTTTTGACCCTAAACCTACCATCTTTCGCCATTTCTCCTACTCGAACCAGGAACCCTTCCCTCCTACGAGTTTATCAGCCAAATAGACCTTCAACTCTAATACCAGTTTTTAGAAAATTATATATTATAGAGAAATGGAACACATAAAATATTGCAGAAATAAAAACACAAAAAACACGTCAAACAAGAGAGACATAGATATACGTGGTTCACCCAATTTGGGCTATGTCCACGGAGAAACAACTAGTCCTTCCTTTTATATTATCAAACAAAATGAAGAGATACAACCTACAACAGATCCATTGTAATTCCCTCTTTTCTCTCACACAATCTCCTCTCTCTTTCTCGCTCAAAATACACATCTACATAGCCACAATACTATTCCCTCATATATAGCAAGGGGTTCCCACCCCATTACGAACTGAGGTCCACTGCAGTGATACCTTTGAATAAATAATATAATCAGGCTCCACACCCAA
The DNA here is from genome assembly GCA_000404065.3 of Pinus taeda. Taxonomy (NCBI): domain Eukaryota; kingdom Viridiplantae; phylum Streptophyta; class Pinopsida; order Pinales; family Pinaceae; genus Pinus; species Pinus taeda. The sequence continues at coordinate 37,094 of APFE030338422.1, forward strand.
TAGTTTATTTTCCGGGTATGCAAGTAACAAAATTTCAATGAAGTTCAAATGATTTTCCAGTACAACATTTTCTCTTTTCCCAAGTCAAGAGTTCCAATTCTTCCTCTATCTTGTTTTTATTGAGAATTAAATTTTGTGTGAATGCCACGAAATTCCAATTAAGTTGTTGAAGCATTTCCACAACTTTATTCACAAGATTGACTACACTTAATCAAGTAAATACACTGTCATTTTCTCATTGCATTACATTTTTCCTATGTTGCATGAGTTTTTGGAATGTGGGAACGTTGGGAACTTGGGTACGAGTGTCCAGAATGGCTAGAGGTTTCCCCAAAATTTCAAGGAAATGACTAATTTGGGAGCAGTAATTATATATTATATATATATATATATATATATATATATATAGAGAGGAGAGAGAGAGAGAGAGAGAGAAGAGAGAGAGAGAGAGAGAGAGAGAGAGAGATTTTTTTAATTATATAATTTATATAATAATCAAAAATATTCAATGATTAAAATCAATTTAAAATTTTAATTCATTATATGAATATCAAATTCAAAAATGAAAATTTGAAAATGTAAATGATTCAAGAGACACTCTTGAATTTAAGAAACATAGTTAAAATCAAAGAACTCGTCATATTAATATTCATATTGCTAGCATGCCCAATGTAGTACATAGTAAAAAAAATGGCAAATGCCCAAAGTGGCAAAGTAATACATGGTCCAAAAATGCTCAAAGGACAAAACATAGAATTAAAGACTAAAGTTGAATATGATCATAAAGTGCAATCTTCAACATAAATACTATCCATATAACCTTGAGCCTTGCTAGGCACTCCAATTACATCATCACCATCATCAATATCAAGATCACCTGCAATGCTACCCAAAGGTATGCCAACTAAACTTGCATCTGGTGAAGGATTATCCTCATCATCATCAATCTGAGAAGCCTCCTCAACGTCAACATCCCATCTTGATGCAAGGTGCTCTAAATACTCAGGTAGCTTCCTTGAGCGAAGTCAAAGATGACTATGCATATAAACCAATTTCTCTACTCTCTTAGAGGTAAGCCTATTCCTCTTAACATAGTGAATGAAACTATAAGTAGACCAATTCCTTTCAGTTGCCGATGAACTAGAAATGCGAGATAGCAAGTGTGAGGCAAGATTTCAAAGATCTGTGGATTCCCCCCATACATTCTCCACCATCCAGTGTGATTCCTTTGTGCATAAATGTTGATGTCCACCCTTGCATCTTGAGACAATGTGGAAGGGTTTAAGGTAGCAAATCAATAAATTGTTCCCACATTATAGTTGCTTCATTAGGTGTATATATTTGTCATATGACATCAAGAAAGCCTTGTTTCACTTCTTCATCATCAATGGGTAGAAATCTATTTGGTCTCTCCATATACCACTTTGGATTAAGGGCATAAGCAACCATGTGAAGAGAGGTATTGAGTTTGATCCATATCTTCCCTATTATATTATGAATTTCATTGAAGAACTCCAGAGAGGGGTTTCTATCCCGAATTATGTGCCTTATCTTGCCTACCATGCTATCAATACATTCATAACTTCTCCAAGGGTGGGGTAATCAGAATCTGCATACCTAATCAACTCCAAATTCGAGTTGTGAAAGAAACAACATATTTATAATCAGACCACCAATCATCATTGAGAAGATGATCTCTTATCTTCTTTTCCTGCACTGATTTAGATTCAGACCATGCATTCCACCCTTGGGAAACAACAGTGGCTTGTAAGGATGCATGCAACTTAACCATATGTTGAAGAAGAATGAAGTATGTAACATATCTTGTTTCTGCAGGTTTCAAAAACCTCTTCCTTGAATACATCCTATAGATTGCTAAAGAGGCATGGTGGTTGAAAATGTACATTTGTGAATCTCTTGCATCTAAAATGAGTTTTGCAATCCAAGATATTTTTCCAATGTCTTTGAGGACATTATTCAAGGCATGTACACAACAAGGAGTCCAAAAGATATGCCTATATTGACTTTGAGCCATCAAACCCATTGCTTTTCAAACATGGGCTGCATCTATGATTACATGTAGTACATTTGAAGGACCAAGCTCATCAATTGCTTCTTTCAATACTTAAACATGAAGATAGCATCCTTTGGTTTCCCACTACAATCAACTGCTCTTAAAAAATAGGGCCTAGTTGGAGATGTAACCATAATATTCAAGAATGGAATTTGTTGAATGTTTGTCCAACCATCCATAACTATTTAACATCCTGAACAAATCCAAAATTGTTTAAGGGGGCCCATAAGCCCCTGCATTCTTCTCACCCCCTTATCTAATAATGATGTCCTCATTTTGTTGCAATTTAGAGGTGCGTATCTTGGCCGAAAACTATGATTTTTCGCACCATTTCTTTGTAATGTGGAGAATAGGTAGCATTAAATGAAATTCCATTTGCCATAAAAAAAATCAGAATAACATCATCAACCTCATCCCTATGTAATACATTGTAGATTTTAGAAATTTGTTCCTGAGAAAAACTAGTGTGCCTCTTACTCCTCCCAGAAGTAGACCCCCCCACAGACTCAGATTGGTTTGATGCATTTGGATTAACAGAATCTTCCATGTCATGGGAAGAAGATCTAGGTATTTTAAAATTACAATCATTGTCCAAGTTTATTACATTGGATCCTAGGGACGCCATATGAAGCTTTTCCAGCTCCATCATTTTCTCAATAGTACATGTACAACCCTTTACCCCATCACCAGATAGGGATAGAAGATGATGCCACATCCTCGTGTAGCTTCCTTTAAACACATGGTTACACAATGTGCACATCCATTCTTCACAACTACCACTATTCTTTTTCTTGTTTTTATTAATTTTCTTCACAAGCTTTAACAAGGGTCTCTTAAGGTTTGTGCTTTGTTGGACTTGACCAATTGGAATTGGAGGAAGAGAAGAATTTTCATATCCACTTGGTATTGAACTACCACTCTCCATGATTTCCCTAATTAATACAAGAGACAAAAAAAAAATTATAAACAAAATGTACATTGGAAAATAAAATAAATTAAATAACATGTACTTGTATACAAAATTTAAATGTGATTTTTCTTAAATTTTCAAATGAAACTAAAGAAGCTACTTTGTACTTATGATTCAAAGAATGATGTGAGAATACTTTGTACTTATTTTTCAAAGAACGATATGAGAATTTAATTTTTCCAGCTCCATAATAAAATCTCTTTTCCATGACATTGTGCTTCTAAAATCAACATTTCTTACATTTTTTTTACTCGTATATAAAGATAAGAACTATGAAACATATAGGATATCTAAAGGTAGAGTGGCACTATAAAATAATATTTAGAAGATAGCAAATAACACTCTTCCACACTCATATGAACTTATTCATACTCTTAGATTCTAAATTTCTTCTACTTTGTTTAGAGTTGTATGATCCTTGTTTCTTTATAGACAAATTGTATACCTAAATCTACTACTGGATTTTTTTAAATATTTAACATTTTTAATAAAATTTTATATGATGTAAACTAATAATATAATTTCTCATTTAAAAAAAAACTATAATTAGCTATTTTTAAATTAAAATTAAACTATAAAAATAAACTCGAATACTTTCTCGAATACTTTCTTAACATCTATCGCTCAAATTATATTTTATAAATAAAATGAAAAACTAATTAAAAGTTAAAAAGCATATAATAAATGAACAACTAAATTTCATAAATGGCCGAAGATTTGTCTTCCAAGAAATTTGAACAACCAGTATGTTTGGGTTCTCGAGAGTCTGCTCAAACTTCTTATGCAAGATGGGAAAGCACCAGAACACATGAGAATAATGAGCTTGAACAAGATTTGAAGGACCTGGCAATTATTGCTAGAGTATTGAATGAGCATCACATAGATAGCAGAAGAGATTGTCAACAACTTTCTGAAGCATATTCAAGCTAAGGGAAGGAAAATACATTTGGGTTAGACATGGATTTAGTAAGGATCCACCCATCAGGTCCTAAGGAGACATGTACTTCTCTTGCACTTTCTATTCAGATACCTTCGGTCTTTGGATTTCATGTTGATTGTGATGCAAATACTGTCTCTTTCGTATCAGAGGTTGATCCTTCCAAGCCTAAAACTTCTAAACCAATTTCAGCTCACAATGATGACAACGATGACAATAAGCCTGCAAACATAGTAGACAAGGACTCAGACACAACCTGCATGAATAAACATCAAACTGAGTTAGAGGAGTCCTCAGTCAAAGTCTTTAGAGACTGTAATTAAAAAAAAAATGTATCAGATAATTCTACATCTAATGCGTTACAATTTTCCACATCAAAGAATAAAAATTCTCAAACTAAGATGGTCAAGTCTGATAGATCTACATTAGAAAGTTAAAAAGCTGATACATCTCAAATAGAGATGCATAGATCTGTTGATTTCACTACCTCATCAAAAAATCAAAGTTCCAGAACTGAGATAATTAAGGATGTTGAAGGTGCTGGTGAAGGCACAAAAGAGGATGCATCTCAAACTGCAATAAAAGAATAAGTAGATTCAACATTCTAGTAGAAGACAATGTCTGTTATGAGAGGAGGGGAGATGGTGTAGGTTAGCCCTTGAGTATTAAACTCTTAATTTTTCAACCATAGTTATTGTGGATGTTGTTAATATTTTTATGTAGGCATTGGATGATTGCATGACAAAGTAATAAAACTGCGGAATTGTTAGCTTTAGCTAAGATGCATCTGATTGAATTCAAAGGATATAAAATATAAACTGATTCAAGTAATTTTTACTGATTGTAGTTTCATGGTAGGTAATCTACAAAGTATAGATTCCACAATGAGCCGCAACATTGGCTAAAACACAACTGAAACGATGATGCTATTAATGTGCATGTGCTGGTGCATTCAAGATCTGAAAATATTCGCTTGATTTTATTATAATACAAAGGAAGATATCGCAATCAAATTACAATCAAAATAAAAATCAAAATGCAGAACAACAATACAAAAATAGCCAGAACAACAAGAGCCCAAAGGTTATACCAGACAACAAAATCACTCCCTCCGCCACTGTTTGCAAACGAATACCAGCAAACAACTGTGATCTCCAACAACAAACTAATTAACAACTATAGTGATGGAGTGAAAAGGAGGCCGAGGAACAACATTTATGGAGGACTGTGAGAGGTTTTGGCATGAAATGGAGTTTTTTTGCACGTGAATTTGGGAATTGGAGTTTTTTTGGTGCCAAATTTACGTGGGAACGCGGAAACTCTAAATGTTTTAGGTGTCAAGGCCTCCAGAATGGTCCACATCTCCCAATGAAACTCTCACCTAAAAGGGAATGATCCCATATCGTTCCAAAGCTCTTGGGAGCATAGGAACGATTGGAAAGGGTTTCCCACCTCCCCAGAGTTGTTTCGGTGTAACAAAGGTATGTACATAGTGAATAATAACAAAACTCACAACAATCGACTTTGAAGGAAGTTAGAGTGGGAGAGAGAAATTGATCATAAAAGTGTTATTTTTTCATCATATAAATAAAACAAGAAGTGTATTTCATCATTTGTTCTCATGATATTGTATATGTGTATTTTTTTTACTACTGGAATTGATAATTGGGGTGGTATCTTATTCAAATAAGATGAGGTTGACTCTATCCAATATCATTATAACTAGTATAGATCCACTTAATCATAGATCTACCAAGGGGCGAGAGGGATCAAATATTTTTAGGTGCAAACTTCTTTTAGAGTGCGTATTTTGAAAAAAAGTTTGCACCTTGAAAAAAATCGATCCCTTCTGGCACTTGATAGATCCATGGCTGAGATGGATCTATATTGGTTACACACACGTGTAATTTTTCATTGCTTAAATTGTATTGTTGAATGCATAAATAAACTCAACCCCTTGAAATTTTCTTATATTAAAAATTTCCTAGAAAATTGGATTGCATAAACTACACATATTAAACTTACAATTCCAACAAATCTTTGCTAGATTTCAAATAAAACTGACTCAAAAATATACCTAAAAAATGACTAGAATGTGAAATAGTGAGACTACTTGAAATGTTTTAAACATAAGGATTTATTTTTTTCAATTGTTTTATATAATATATACATGATTTTTTTTAATCATATATAATATATACATAGTTGACATTGAAATATTTTATTTAACATGAGAATTGAAATATTTTATTTATGGACTACACTGTCCACATTAAAATATTTTTTTTGTCATTAATATATTTTTAAATATAGGCCAATATTTTGTTCAAATGAAAGAAAAAGTTGCATACTCAAATAACATATTTCGAGACCTTTCTAAAGTGTTGTCGCTACTACAACACCCTCCAATATTTTGGTTAGGTTTGAATTTTGGAGCCTACCTGTCATCATGTGAAGTGTCGTTTTTGGTTGTCAAGTGTCGTTTGATGTTTTTGTAAATATTTCAAGTGTCCATGCCCCTTCGTACGTGTTGTTAGATCACCAAGATTAGCTATAACATGCTTTTGAGTCATAATGTCACATTTTCTAGTCAGAAAACAACACTTATGTGTCGCAATTTCTAATGTTTTGCTTGTCACACTTGGAGAATATTTGTGAACTGGAATTTTGATGTATATTGCTTAGTCTTGGGTCCTATTTGAGTTGTATCGATAAGTTGATATGTGTAAAACTTGATCATGCTCCTAACTCATTATATTTGTCCATGTTTCAGTCTCCCATACTTAGTCATTTTGTTGACCTTGCAACTTTCCCTCAGGGCTAGGAAGAGCACACTACGCACTGCTAGGATCCAGTGGTGACTCCCCTTATTAGCTGGGAATGCGCCCTATGCTACTCTAAACCTTCCCTCTCTCTTCTGCACACTGCACAATCTTAGTCTACATGACCCTTCTCCTTTTTGCTTACTCCTCCTCCCTGTGCAAACCCTGCCCCTTATTGCCTAGTATTGCACACTATGCACTTCCAGTGGGCAATGACACCCCTCCTTATGCCTTGAAATTACACCCTGTTTCCTCCTTGTGGCCTCAAAATTCTTTCCTAGCATATGGTGTAGTTTTAGTGCACAATCCCTGCAACCTTCCCTCTTGGAACTGCACAATGTGCCCACCCTACCTCCTCCTCTTCTAGAGTTGTGCATGGTGCAGTCTCAGCGGGCAGTCCTCGCCCCCCTTATCTCCTGTAAGTTCACTCTATGCCTAAATTTTTTCCTTTCCTCTACCTTGCACATTGTTGATTCACAGTCATTACATTGCATGAATCATAGTAAAGTAGGGGATTCTCAGGCTGATTTTTGCTTTCCATGAGTGATATGTACCTACAAGTGTTCTCAGTAAGCATGGTAGAATATTTTGAGGAGATATGTCAAGAGAAGTTGTCTAAGAAGGCCTTCTTGGAGACAAGGGTACAAAGGCACCATTTTGTGATAGTTGAAGGAATGTTGGATTGTAACGATCAAAGTGACCCATGAAAACTCCATAACTCCTCTAAACCCTTTGAAGGGGAGAATAAAACTATAATGCATGATCTATTACAAGTATTGAAGACACAATGGTAGTGTCATCACTTCTCAAAGAAATTCATATTACTAGTCATCAGGCTCCAATTCATCAATGTAAATGACTTGTCATGTTGTCATCACTTGAAGATATGGAAAATGATGATGTTATTTTGGAAAATAACACTGAGAGGGGGGGGGAGGGGGTGTGAATCAATATTAGTCAAATAAATAATATTTTTCTTTTCATACTCAAATTTATATACGCTACTTCAATGAAGGTAACTCGTGTGCACACGCAACTGTATTTAAGGCAACCAACGTATATCCAACAAACTTATGATTCAGTTAATTCATCATATGTTGATCTTTAATCAGTGCATCAGTACTCCATTAACCATATAAATAGTAACCATGTGTAGTAATATCAAAACAAACCATCACACACAAGAAACACACATGAACACCAAGATTTAAGGTGGAAACCCAATGCGGGACAAAAACCACCTGCTGTTGTCTTCTTTTTAATATAAGAAAAAATTGTTTACAATCTTGTACTGGTGTAGACTCATACCAGTACATAGGCACCCACCTACAGAAATTTACAACCTTCTCTCGTTCTCTAGCTTCTACTGGAAGGGAGCTAGAACCCCCTAGCTCTTGTATTAGCCGATTTGTTTACTAGTACGTAGGCATCAGCCTACTGAAGGATACAACCTTCACTCGTTTTCCACCTACTACTGGAAGGGAGCTCCAACCCCTTGGCTCTTGTACTGGCCGATATGTTTACTAGTACGTAGGTGACAGTCTACAGAAGGCTGCGACCTTCTCTCTTCTTCCAGGGACCACGTTTCATAAATTTTCATACTAGATACTCCTAGAACACAAAACCACAATCTGAAGGCCACATTTCATCCAATTTTCATACTGGACCCATTAATAACATTGAAGCTCAAAATCAATCACCACTGCAATACAACCATCAAATACATCTGCATTAACCAATCATTGAAACTCAATCATCAACCCATAACTGAATCAATGAAGTCCCATCATTACTGAAGCAAATCACAATCAACCAATCTGAAAATTTAGAATACTGTCATCAAAACACAGTCACCAGAACACAGAGCAGAACCCAGAAATCTGCAACAACCACTAGAACCAACAGCAAATTCAGGTATCTTATTTCATAATGTATACACTACTCTGATGAGCTGAATCAGCGTGTATACGCGCTTTTACCAAAGCGAACCTACGTATAGATATTTTAGGTCTTATGATCTCGGTCCATCAGCCATCATCAACCACATAGGTGCATCCTTAGTTCAGATCAAGCAAAGCATCAGAAACCCATAACCTGCATACTCGATCTCACACTTCATCAGATATTCAGCACTTGCATTTCTGGCCTAATGATCTTCTCCTCCTTTTATAGTTTTAGGCCTTTCTCAATACCATGGACCACAACCACTTAGGACTTGTTAGTGTCAGTCTTTGCAGCCTTCCTTCAGTGATCAAACATGCTCTTACAAAGTGATTTTAAGGTGTCAAGGTCAAATTTTGTCATTTCAATAAGTCTTCAAGCAAAATTTGGTCACTAGGCATTAGGTCTAGGGTTTGTTTTCGCTCTTTTCAAAATTGTCCAAATGTCGGTCCATGTCACCATTCAGCTGAGTGTACCATTATTCATAGGGTTATCATCATCATTTCAAGTTCCATTGGGTCATTTTACAGCTTGTTCATGCTTCAATTGTGCCTAGGTAAGGTCCATTTCCCTCTCCTAGGGTTTTGGAGGTAATTTCTCTTGGATGGTCAAATCATCGAAAAAAACTTGTATCCTAATGTTCACACACCTTCCCCTATCCTTAATGTACCTTATTAAACACTTCCCATCACTGAGATCCCCCAAATTCCTCATTTTTGCACAAACCCTAGTTTCTTGCCACAACTTGGCAATTTTCTAGGCTAGGCCTGTGTTTTCCCCTTTTGGACCCCTTCCCCTCACTCAATCTCTAAGATTAAAATTTCCCCTACTTCCTAACATCCCTCCCTACTTCCAAAAATTTCCTCAAGAATTTAGAAGCCCCTTATCCCCTTCATTTCGCTTCATTGCGACAAAATCCCTTGTTTCACACATCGGGATAAGTTTCACTCAAAAGATGTTCTAGAGAAATAAAAGATGAATTTTGAAAAACTAAGAGAGATTTTTGTCCACAACAGGCCAAGGAAGAAAAATGTCCTTCACGTTTTACACAGGTTTCATGGTTTTAGAGAAATGTCAAAAATACAATCGCCTCGGGAGAATTGATGCACCTCTAAAGTGACCTTGGGAAAATCAAGTTTTCTCCTAGCTTGGTTGGCCAAATAACTTTCTTGATGAGTGAAAGGATAACTAGACAAAACTATATTTCCAATGAACTATCATGAGCTCAATTTGGGGTTGAGGAAGGCACCCAAAAGTTTACTGCAACAGCACTCTGCCTTGAGGCAGCCTCATTTGGCACATTTTGACCAGTCTTGGGAGATTTGATTTTTGACAAGGAAAATTAACTCCAAATTGAAAAATTATAGTTGGGTTGGAAAGTAGACTCAAATACCTTTCCAATGAGCTATCCATTACCTGATTTTGACACCGGAAAGTCCTCCAAATGTCTCTTGCAAAACGGTGCTATGCACAGGCTCTATGCGCCGCGCGCCTCAAGCCCAGTGCGTCGCGCTTTCCCTGTGCGCCCGCGCGCCTTGCGCGACCCATAGGATTGGGAGCTCCAAATCACAAATGGCTTGCAGTTTTGGATTTTTCATGGAGAATCATGAATTTTGGTACTTGGACAAGAAGTTTGGGTGAGTTATGGGTCCCCTAAAGGTAAAAAAACATGCAAAAAATGACCTCACTGCCCTATTTTGACACACAGGAAGAAGTCTTGGGAGAATGCACTTTTGGAGGGGAAAATGGACACCAAATTGGAAAATTCCACTTGGGTTGGAAAGTAGACAGGCAGGGATTTCCAACAAGCCAACCTGAGCTTAATTTGGACTCCTGCAAGTGCCCCAAAAGTAGTCTGAAAGGCGCGCGACGCATAGAGCTCAGGCGCACGACGCATAGAGATTTTTGGCCAATTTTTCATCTTTCAGCTCAGAAATTCGGCCAGTTTGACTAGTTTTGATTTGTGATGTAATTTTTAACTTCTCTTGATGTAATTGATTGAAAATGATGTAATTTTTACACTTAGTTACTTGTTCTAGAATATTCATTCATCAAAGAGTGAAAATTTAATGAATGAATTGGTTTCCTACCTTATAGAGGCAAGTTGTTTTGACTGCCTAATTGTAGTGCTTTGTTTAGACGTTGGTTAACCTAGGATGATGAGCTCAACCCCTAGAGGCAAGGGAATGGGTTGGCTTGCCTATATTATGTAATTTCTCAATCATTTTTAGAGGTTGGAGAGGTTGGACCCTTGGGAAAAGCTTGACACTCTATTGTACATTCACTTATGCATTTTTGGCAAAGGCAAGACCAGGGTTTTGCAGCACTTTTTGGGATCCATGTGGATTTATGTGTTGATGGTGTGCTTCTTTCAGTATTTGTAAGTTGTTAGGTATATCATTTTCCTTCTCTCATCTTCAGAAATTGAACAAATGAAGTGTTAAGGTAGAATCCATAATTTGCAATGCTCTGCCTTTAAGTTTGTTTGATTTTCCATGTTTTCATCTGTTTATGGAGAATCCTTGAAAGTTTCTTGCTCTCCTTAACTTCTCACCAGTTAGATCTAGCCATTCACTCTCTTTAAAAGCATCAAGACAATCGCCTACCTTGCCCCAAGTAGACCTCTGCAAAAACTGTGCCTCATCCCCGCACCCAAAATTGCCTTTCCCTTGAATCCAACTAAACTCCAAAAAATCAATTTCAAACTCCTTGTACTTCATACCTAGCCTAAAATTAATTATCAATTTAGTCATCTCGAGCCTCATTGATTACATTTTGCTGAGATTGACTTGGAGAGAGCCCTCTCCTGTCCTCGTAGGGCTAGCTACGAGGCTGAGCGTGGTTTGATGTAGCCTTGAGTTTTACCTTATTTCAGCCTAAGGTAGATTTGAGTGCTAACACATCCTATGGGTTTGACATTTGATGGAAAACCAACAAGTTTCCAAGTGTTGTTATCACTTACTGCTTGATATTATTCAACCATAGCCTATTGCCATTCTTTATGTTTTACTGCTTCTTTGAATGTGGAAGGTTCAGTAAAATCAGTTGCTATCAAGGAAAAATTGCCTTCACTTCTATGTGCCTTTTTGGTGCCCGTTTTATTCTACTCATCAGGCTTTACATCTTTCAAAAGTTGAACTGCCCATTTCAGTAGTTGGTGCTCACTTGTTTGTGCTTCTGAAAAGTCTCCATCATTGTAAAGAGGATTAATATAAACTGATGTTCTTCGTTCAGGTGAAGAATATGGAGAATCATTGTCAGAAAAACTACTGCTGCTTGGAGATACAGATGAAATGCTAGAAGAACTAGATGACGTTGTTGATGTAGATGGACTGGATGACTCATTTTCAAAGGAAAGAAAATCAAGTTCATACCAATTTGGTGAAGTTGGTTGACTTTGCATTTTTCCATTTCTTTTACTCCCCTTAGTTTCTAACTTGTGAAGAAAATTTTTGATTTCTTCAGCAAACTTACTCTCAGTTTCATAAAAAATGACATCCCTGCTCCCAATGAATTTTCCATTGGTCAAAAGATGATACCATTTCTTCTCATCAGAATAGCCAATCATTGTGCATTTTAAATTTCTTGAGTCAAGCTTAGTTTGTTTTTCTTTTGGAACTAAGGCATAACATACTGATCCAAAAACTCTAAGATGTTTAACTTGAGGTTTGAAACCAAACCAAGCTTTATAAGGTGTGATTCTGTCTAAAGAAGTAGTTGGAGATCTGTTTCTTAAGTAGACAACTGTATGTATTGCTAATGCCCAATATGTTGTACTTAACCTCTTGAAAGTTAACATGGATCTCGCCATTCCTAACAAGGTGCGGTTCATTCTTTCGACTACTCCATTTTGCTGTGGAGTGTAAAAATTAGTAAGCTGTCGTCTTATGCCATTTTCACTGCAATAAGTTTTGAATTCATTTGAAGTGAATCCTCCCCCATTATCTGTCCTGAGAGTACCTATTTTTTCTTTGACTTCATTTTCCACAAGTTGGTGAAAAATTTTAAACTTATCAAATGCTTCTGACTTGTTCTTCAAGAAGTAAACCCAAGTCATTCTGCTGAAATCATCAATGAATAGTAAGAAATATTTGCAACCACCAAATGAAGTTTGTAGTGGACCACAAACATCACTGTGAACTAGTTGTAGCCTCCTGTTTGCACGCCATGAACTTGTTGGAAAAATTTCTCGACTTTGTTTGCCATAAATGCAAGCTTCAAATTTTACATTTTCCCTTTTGAAAGTGGGAAGTCCTTTAACCATTCCTTGTTTCTACAATTGAGAAAGACTCCCAAAATTTAAATGTCCATATCTTACATGCCATAGTCTTACAAGTGAAATCCCTGTACTCACTGCCCCTGCAAAAATAGAATGCCTTGGAATAACTATCCCTTTCATCTGTAACAGTTTTCCATCTTCATAACCTGTCATGACTGTTTTCAAGTTCTGTTGGACTGAATTAATCTTGACTAAACCATTTTCCATAATCATCTGATGTCCTGCTTGTCGAATCGTGACTAAAGAGAGCAAATTTTTCTTAAAACTTGGTACATACCATACATTGGAAATCATTTTTTCTCCAATGCCAGGGAGAGAAACTTTAACTGCTCCTTTTCCATAAGGAGTATGTTTTGTATCATCAGCAAGAAAAATGGAATTAAGTTGGCAATCTTGAAAATTCCAAAAAAAATCACATGGACAAGTCATGTGCTGAGTTGCCCCTGAATCCAAGATCCAGGCATCTTCATAGTCACTTCTAAGATGGAATGAAAATTGTGATGTTGGCGAAGAAGTAAAAACATATTCTGAGTTATCATCATCTTGATCATTTGCAAATTGTGTTGAGTGCTGCTGAAACTTGGGAATTTTATTAAGAGATGTTCGACAATCTTTAGCATAATGGCCAACTTTGTTACATCTTCGACACACTATTTGACTTAAGTCTCTTCCTCATCCTGAAGATTGTCCTCTGCCTCTGCTTTGACTTCTATGTTGAGATTGTCCTCTACCTTGATTATTATTTCCTTGTCCTTGAAAATTGCCTCTTCCTTGGTTGTTTCCTCTACCTTGAAAATTATTTCTTCCTGAACTGTTACCTCTGTTAAAGTTGTTTCCTCTGCTTTGGCTTTGACCTTGACTTTGTGCTACTTGATTCTGATTGCCTCTACCTCTGCCTCGAGAACTATCCGCTGATGATTTACTAGTGCTAGCCTCTATGGGAAAAACATATTCACCAACTTTCTTCTTCTTCCCAAAGGTTTTATCATGTTGAGTCAACATTTCGCAAAGCTCATCAAACTTTAGTTTCTCTAATTTCCCAGTTAATTCTAGAGTCTCCAAAAAATGCGTGTAGGAAGAAGGAAGTCCAACAATTACAATTTTTACCATAAAACTATCATCTATTGCTAGAAAACCGGCATTAATGATTTCCTGCCTAATATTCTTAAGTCTTGAGATATATTCAAGTACATCACCTCTTTCAGTCAATTTTTGTTGTAACAATTTTAATTGTAGATCAAATTTCTTTGATTCAGGCTGAGTATCAAAGAGGTCTTTAAAATTTTTCAAAGCATACCATGCATCTGTAGTATTTTCTATATGGATATACATTTCATCATTCACAGAAGATTTAATAAGAGCTAAGGCTTTGGCATTCTTAACTTCCCATTTTGCTAGTGAAGCTGCATCTGTGGGTTTATTTGGCTTAACATCTCCATCACATATACCCTACCATAATTCATTGTAAATGAGAGTGCTTTCAATGAGACGGTGCCATGTTTTATAAGATTTTGTGCCTTCAAGTTTGTCGGAATCAGAAAACAAATTAATAAACTTAGACATTGTAACTTTGAAGTGACGCACCAAGAATCAGAATAGAAATGACAAGATAGTCAACACAACACACCATGCAAAAACACGATCTATCGGGGCTTGGCCTTGACCCTTGTGTAGTCGTTTGAAGCAGGATAAAAATGACTGAGCTTTACACTTGGCTCTAGTCAATTTCTCAAAAATTACAAGGTAACTTTCAAAATTTGACTTTTACAATGATGATCTTGCAAAACTTGGTAAAAAAAAGTTACCCCCCTCAAAGAAAAATTACTTTGAGTTACAATGTGATGATCCCAATTGAAAAATAAAAAAGAACTTCTTGAAAACAAATTACCCAACACACCTTATCTCTCCAATTTACAAATTACAAATAAAACTCCTGAATGCTCCAAAAAACAAATCACCTTATTATTCTACAAATATTACAAGACCCTTATTACTCCGATAATAAAACATGACATAAAATTATGTATGTTTGGATCAAAAATTTGTTGTAGTTGTATTGAAAAAATCCATAATTGATTGCCCACAAAAGAGGCCCTTCCTGAGACTAGCAACCGGTTTCATCCCTTTTCTTTCTTTTTTTAGCCAATCATAGTGCCAAGGTTCCGTTTAGCAGAGATCATTATAGTGTTTACAACTTGCACTCATACAAGTATTCAAATATGGTGAATGACAAGACAGTTTCTATTACATCTGCTGGCTAAAATCTAGCAGTTGCACTGAACAAGCCTGCGTATTCGGAAGATGAACAAGTTTGCGGATCCTGAAGCTGTACAAGGCTGCAGACTTAATTTGATTTAAGATGACAGTTATTGTACACACCAAACAACGATGCGTTTAGAAATTTGGAAAGCGTTCAGACTTGGAGGCCACTTCAATATTGTTCAAACGTGGAGGCAGATTAGAGTTGCTGGTAGATAATACTGAAACGATACATGGGAACACTTTCAAATTTAAGGAAGTAGGCCTAGATCCTCCCAAATTTTTCCATGCCGATCAGTCAAACAACGCCACACTTACAGATCCACGCTTCCCTTTGTCTAATTTGCATTGTAATTATGTCCACACACTAACATATAATACTTGGATTCTCTTTACTCATGAAATTTCTCAGTGAACACCTATCAGTCTCAATATTCTACGCATCAATATTCTTCAACTCATTTTCATCGTGAACGATTTTTACATACCTACAAAAGAGTAGGACTCTAGGGACGCCTCAGTTTTCCTTTTCTGCCCCAGACCGTTCGATCAGGAGCGCGCACTACAAAGATTTTAGACTTCTATCGTATGTGTAGATTTGCGACGGACAATTTGAAGTTTCTTCACTATGCAGAAGACTCTGCAGTCGACAAATTACAAGTAATTTTTATTTTTTTTTTTTTTTTTTTTTTTTTTTTTTTGTTTTTTTTTTTTTTTTTTTTTTCATATCTGTGCATCTTTAGGTCATCGAGCACGCGGCTGCACGTTGATGACACGAGCATTTCATTTGGTTGCGGATAGTGGGGACTCGTGGAGTCCACGGGCTTTCATCTACATTTGGAATTCTATTGACAACGAGCTCTATGTAGCTTCAACGCAGGTTTCAGCGCAAATAATTCAATGGAATTTGGCGATTGGGAAATGATCTTAATGTGTCTAAAATACTAATGCTTACAAAACATTGATTTGACACATCACAATTGAGTGGAAGCTCGACAATAATACAAATTCAAGATACAACAATTTGATAATAATTCACCAAATTTATTTTCAAATTTAAAAATCTAAAATCAATAAAATAATAAATTTTTTCTTCTTCTTTTGAGCAAAAAATTTGACAAATTTCATACCAATCATTCGCTGAACAATTCAATGGAATTTTCCAAAAACTTGTAGAGCTTGAACCTCCTCCTCAAATCAACTGCAACATTACTGGAGCTCTGATACCACAATAATGGCAGAAGTGTCCTCAGACATGTAATTTTATTAATCATAAAAAAATAATTACATAATTTTATTTTGCAAGAGTTTACACCCGAACATCCAAACACTCTTGCAATGAGCTATTTATAAGCTTCATGTCCTAACTACCCCTAATTATGGATCACTTATTAAATAACAAGTGTCCATTTACAATAAATTCTATTCAAACCATCTAGCTAACAAATATCCTAAAGTAGAGCCTAAGATACGACTCTTTTGGAGAGTCATATCTTGTTACAACAATACACTAATTCTAAATGTCTTCATTAAAATAATTAAACATTCTAGAATAATAATTATTAATTTAATATCTTAAATTTTATTCTAATTTTATAACCTATGATAAGATTGTATTTTTGGATCATCTAACATTTAAAGGATAACATCCAACATGAGGTTCGCCTTTGGGAACCTGATTCATTGGAGAAGGCATTCAGGTTGGCAAGAAAAATTGAAAGAAAAATTATGGCAACAAGGAAGGCTACCACTCACAACTATAAATATGGAAGTGTTGCTTCCCATAGTCTTCCACAATCTACAAGGTTGAAACCACAACAATTGGAAGAAAAAAGAGAAAAATGGCTTTGTTACAGTTTTGATAACAAATACACTAAAGGTCATAAGTGTGCTAAGACGAAATTATTTTACATAGATTGTGAAGAGGAGGAAGAAAAGGAACAAGAAACATCAAAAGAAGAGAATATACACTAGGAACCAACCATAGAGAAAGAATAAATGAATCCAACCATATATTGCAATGCATTGGCATGAATTACCACTCCTCAAACTCTCAAGATAGAAGGACATATCAAGAAGAAAAAGGTAATAGTGTTGATTGATTTGGGTAGTACCGATAATTTTATTCATTGTAAGATAGCCAAAGAATTGAATTTCTTCCTATATCCAACACCAGAGTGTCAAGTGATGGTTACAAATGGAGGAACCATAAATTGCTCTAGAAAGTGCCATAATATCAAGTTATCCATTTGAGAATATGTAATGAATAGTTCAATGCTTTCCATTCCAATGGGTGGTGTAGATGTTGTACTAGGAGTCCAATGGCTACAATCTTTGGGTATGATAGCTTTTAATTTTCAAGATCTTTTCTTGAAATATTTTTTGGAAGGAAAGGAAGTTGAATTAAGGGGTATCGCAAGGAAACCGAGAAATATAACCAACTCTAACAGCATGACAAATCTTCTAAAGAAAGAAAAATGGGGCGTAATTGCACAATTATGTTCACTAGAGGTTCCCACATCGAAATCATCTATTTTTCCAAATCTCCAAAAAAATTTGGACAATCATTCCAAGGTATTTGAGACTCCCAAAGGGCTCCCACCTATTCGTGATCATGATCATGATATTCATTTGATTCCGGGAAGTGTTCCCCCAAACATCACACCTTACAGATATCCATATGCCCAAAAGAGTGAAATTGAACATATGGTTGCAGAAATGCTAGAGGTTGGTATAATTCAACCTAATCAAAGTTCTTTCTCTGCTCTAGTGGTATTGGTACACAAGAAGGATGGATCATGGCATGTGTGTCCAGATTATAGGGAGCTCCACAAGCTTACTATTAAAGATAAATTTCCCATTCTTGTCATTGATGAATTATTGGATGGATTACATGGAGCAATTTACTTCACCAAGTTGGATCTTCGTTCAAGATATCATCAAATCAGAATGAAAAATAAAGGCATTCCAAAAACAACATTTAGAACTCATGAGGGTCATTATGAATTTTTGGTCATGCCTTTTGGCCTTTCCAATGCACCTTCTACATTTCAAGGTTTGATGAATTCCATTTTCAAACCCTTCCTTAGAAACTTTGTGTTAGTATTTTTTGATGATATAGTAATCTACAACAAGTCTTGGAAGGACCATGTTCAACATGTTGATAGGGTGCTCAAACTATTGGAGGAGAAGCAATTATATGAAAAAAGCTCCAAAATTTTCTTTGGAGTACAAGAGGTGGAATATTTGGGTCATATTGTATCTCATGAAGGTGTTAAGGTAGACCCTGGAAAAATTAAATCCATTAAGGAATGGAAAATTCCCACATCCATAAAGAATCTGTGAGGATTTCTCGGGTTGACAGGGTATTATCATAAGTTTGTTAAGAATTATGGGAGAATAGCAACACCTCTAACAACATTACTAAATAAATATGCATTTTCTTGGACTCCAGAAGCAATGAAGGCCTTTGAACATCTTAAAGAGGAAATGTGCCAAGCACCGGTCTTAGCTATGCCAGACTTCACAAACACCTTTATTGTGGAATGTGATGCCTCAGGAAATGGAATTGGTGCTATTTTAATGCAGAAAGAAAGACCCATTGCTTTCGAAAGTCATCCAATCAAAGGAAAGTATTTACACAAAGCTATTTATGAAAATGAAATGTTGGCAATACTACATGCACTTAAGAAATGGCGACCTTACCTAATGGGAAGGCAGTTCAAGGTAAAAATAGATCATGATAGTCTTAAATACTTTTTAGAACAAAGATTATCTTCAGAAGAACATAAAAAATGGGTCACAAAGAAGTTGGGTTATGACTTTGAAATCATCTACAAGAAAGTGAAGCAAAATGATGTTGCAGATGCACTCTTAAGAAAGGATGAGGATGTTGAAGCATTGTTTTGTGCCATTTCTATTATCCAACCAGATTGGATAAACAAAGCAAGGGAAGAATGAAAGAATGAAAAAGAAGTATGGGAACTCATTCAAAAGTTGCGGCAAGATCCCAATACATCTGATACATTTAGATAGAAAAATGATTCGTTATGTTACAAAGATCGCTTATACCTCTGTAAGAATTCCCAACTCAAACAAAAGATTCTTCTGGAATTGCACACCTCTCCCTTTGGAGGGCAGTCAGAATTTTAAAAACTTACCACAGGGTTAAGAAAGATTTTTTTTGGGATGACCTTAAATCTGATATTCAAAATTTTGTGGCAGAATGTTTGGTTTGCCAACAAAATAAAGTTGAGACAATTAAGACCCTAGGTCTGTTACAACCTTTATCCATTCCAGGTCAACATTGGGAGGAGGTTTTAATGGATTTTATCACAGGTTTAACCAAGTTTGAAGGAAAGAGTGTCATCATGGTGGTAGTTGATAGACTTACCAAGTATGCACACATTTTTGCATTATCTCATCCATTTAAAACCAATACAGTTTCTACTGCATTTATGGAAACAATTCAAAAGCTACATGGAAACCAAAAGATTATTGTAAGCGATAAAGATCCCATTTTCACTAGAAATTTTTGGACAAAATTATTTTATTGTCTGGGTACTCAGTTAGCTCATAGCTCATCTTATAAAATGAGATAGTGAACAAATGTCTGGAAGGATATCTTCGTTGCTTTGTATCTGATAAACATATACAATGGGTCAAGTGGTTTCCTCTCGCTGAATGGTGGTATAACACTTCCTTCTATATTGCATAAAAAATGACCCCATTTATGGCACTTTATGGATATCATCCACCGTCCATCACATCAAATTTAAAAGAAATTCTAAGGTTTTGTTGTGGCCAGCAACAACCCCCCTTCTTATTTAGTTTCATCACTAATACTAAATAAGTGGGGACACTTATTCAAAAATTTAAAAAGTCAATTAGTGTTTGTATTTCCTTTTTTAATAAAACTTACTATCATAAACTTAGGAGAATACCCAAAAAATCTAAAAAAACTTAAGTTTTATGATAAAGTTTGAATAAAACCATCCCTTCAATAAAGAACATCGCATTGCAAAAAGGCAATGAATGCTTTCCTACAAGCGGAATCCTAAGCTTGCGAAATAGCGATGCGAAATCACGCACTAAAAGATACTCATCACATCGCACGCCTCAAATATCACTTAAGGTGAAATGCCTCAAATCGCCGATATATGATGGCGAGTCTCGCAAATCACATTTCCTAGAAAACATGTTAATGGATGATTGCCACATGCAACGAAGTTGCGATATTGCAAAGCAAATCGCAAAATCGCCTTATCGCAGATCTTTAGGGCTCGTTGTTCGAAAAAGATTTTTCCATAAACCGATGCCCAGTCATGCACGTTAATGTTAATTAATGAGTTAGTTAGCAATCATTAATGAAATATGGTTTTGATTTTATCGAAGAGCCATTTCACGTAAGGTGATATATTTTATATGTTTTCGGCATTTAAAGCTTTCTTGTCACCTTTTTCTTATCATTACTCTTACCTCATTTGTAAACTGCAGGATCGAAGAGTAGAGAAGTATACATAGTAGTATTCAGAATATCATGGGAAAGAAGGGTAAAGATTTGAGTTCTGGAGATAAAGAAATGACGCCCTTGTACACATACACTACCTGTAACAAAGATGCCGGTATTACCACTTGGGAAGGCATGTACAGTCTACTCGAGGAAGAAAATCCCAGAATAATGGAGGTTACAGCTACTGCAGGCTCACACAGGTCTTCTGAGGCGTCTATTACAGAACTAGCATGTTCGTTCTTACACCAGATAGCGGCGAGGCCCAAAATTCTTCCATACATGGACATGGTCAAATAAGTACTGGATAATGCTAATATCACGAATAGAGAATTTAAAGCTCAGAACCAAGAACTCATGGAGTCATTATTTTCACAAAATTTAAGCTTTATATCCTCTAAAAAAACCGCGCAAGAGGCGAAAATCGCACCAGGGAAGCCTGGATCGAGAAACAGAGGCAGTTTCCGGTGCGTGACGCTAATCACGCATCGTTGGGCAAAACCCTTCGAGATGGAAAACCTCTAATCGCTCAGTCACCTGTAAGCCTGGAAACTTGTAGAAAAAAGCGCTAAAAGCGAAAGGCAAAACTTGAAATCTAAAAATGATGGTATTTATCAAGGATAACCTCAAGTGGTATGTAAATATCTACCAAATGTACAACATCCACAGACAAGTTGGAGACAGAAGGCTCAAGAAAAGGCAGAGTCCATCAAAAGATTAACCAAGTTGAATTGGGATTCTTACTGGACGTACTTGGTAAAACCACACAACCAGTGCATGACTCTCAAATGTATCATTAATTCTGAAGAGAAGATGGAGCCAACACTTGCTGATTCTATTTTCCTAGGACAGCTAAAGTCAGAAGTCGACCAACAACCTCTCCTCAAGAAAATGTTGAACACTTGCGACTACAAGGAATAGATACATAGATAATTAGTTGTCAGTTTTAGTTTTAATTTTGCTTTATTTTTTCCTGAAATGAGGACGGTCATTTAAACCGCATCCTACATTTTTGTAATAAATTATTTTTAGATTTAGCTAGTAGTATTTAAACCCTTCTCATGCATTTAGAGAAGGGTTCTGAAATTTGTCAAAAACTTGTCCTCAGAACATGCACTTTTGCACCCTCCGAGGAGGTTTTGATGAATGAATGGAACAGGATTTATTGATATTTGCATTTAATATCTACTACTGATGTTGTACTTTTGTACTCTTAGTGGATGTTGGATTAAGAAGAGATAGATCATTATTGTTGAAGCTCATGAGTAGAATTAGTTATAAATGGTACTTTTATCTCTTAACTATTTCTGCTTATGTGTTAAGGTGATATTCATGTTCAATTATTTATATATGAATGCTTGAATGCTTGAGTTATCATTTGGAACTTTTGTACGGTGATAACTATTTATTTATGCTTAATATATGAGTAACTTATTATGCGATATGTTTTCCACAACAGTTTCGTCTAACATTTTATACGAAATGGTTTATCTTTATTGAATTATTTTCTCATAGAAATTGAATGATCTTTATTACCAATTGCCATCTGAAATCATTTTAGATCGCATAACTGAAAGATTAAATCCTGGGTTAGTTTTAGAATTAGATATTTCTATTCATTAGATTACAATTACATTAGATTTAGAATAAAAGTATTTTACTTAGAAATTATTAGAAAGGAAATATCAATTCTCAACACAGACACAC
Source organism: Pinus taeda (assembly GCA_000404065.3). Classification (NCBI taxonomy): domain Eukaryota; kingdom Viridiplantae; phylum Streptophyta; class Pinopsida; order Pinales; family Pinaceae; genus Pinus; species Pinus taeda. Next base: position 59,592 of record APFE030338422.1, read on the forward strand.
ATAAATTGGGAAACTGGTCCCATATCCCCAGTTGGACCCACTATACCAAATGGAAAAGGAGCTGCTAACCAAGGTTCGGACTGGGTGGGTATCCCCCTTGTTGTAGACCTGATTTTCGAGGCTTCAACATATTTGGCACTAGAAGGAGGGCACCGAACTGTGAATGGCAAGTAAATCTAAATCTAAATACCATTCTGAGAGTAAATCTCCCTCACCATCTCCCCCGACTTCTCCATCGCATTTAGAATCTTTAAATCTTGAGCAAGAAGTCGATAAAACAACAACCACTGCCATAAACCCCGACCTTTCAGAGAAATCTACCATTGGACCTCCTGAAGTTGAATCTTTGATCCATAAACTTTAGTGATTTTCTATATCACCCCAAAGATCTAAAAAATCTCAAGGTAGTGTGACTTCACAATATAACCCTGCTCACCCTCTTACAAGATTGAAGAGTGAAAAGTTTGGTATTGAACCAACTGAGTTACCTCTACCTACAAGGAAGAGAGCAAGGAAATCACCTAAAGGGTCTAATAGTAAGACTTTCATCATCATCATCCATCTCAACCTCTCCACCACAAAGTCAACCATCCACCCCTCCACTACAGACTATTGTCCTCTAGTCCACTTGGACTTCCACATCCCCTTCTCAATCATCTGGAACTATAATATCCTCATCTTCCCAATCGCAAGGATCATCTTTTGCGCTTTCCTCTGTTAGTAGTTCAACGATGGCCCAATATCCATGGAATAACCTAGGGGCAGTCTTAATGCCTGCTCCCTTGAGTCAAATACTGGCCCATCCTGAAAAATGGTTGCCTAAGTTCAATCTTGAAACAAGCATGCTAGCAGAAGAACATATAAATAACTTTATGTTATCTATAAACCTCTATGGGGTTACTAATGAAGACGTTGTTGTTCGGCTCTTTCCTTACACTTGCAAGGAGCAGCCGGATCATGGTATTTTTCATTACCATCTGGATCTATCACTAGTTGGGATATTTTCCAAGAAACATTCCTGACTAAGTTCAGTGATGACAGGTCTATGGCAACACTGATTAATGACCTGTCTAACCTTAGGGCTAAGTCAAAAGAACCTATCAAAGATTTTAACTCACGTTTCAATAAACTGTTGAACAAAATTCCTACCGCTTCCAAGCCTAGCGAAGAAGTTTGAAGTGAATGGTACATATCAGCTCTACCATCAAACATAGCAATCTTCGTTGATAGGGCTAACAAAGCAACTTTAGCTGACAATATGAAGGAAGCAATAGCGGTAGAGAAACGTATCATAGCCTTAGAAAAGAAACATGCCATTGATGAATGAAAATATAAGAAGGTTACTTTTAAGGAAGATCCAAAGAAAAAATCAAAAGACCCATTCGATTTAGAAGGACTGCAGAAAGTTTTGAAAACCATGTCTAACAAAATGGTTTATATAAAAAAACAAGTAGCAGAAACTTCTTCTAAAAAACCATACAAGCCTTATATAAAAAATCCTTCGACTGATTTAAAGCCTCCCAATGCTATTACAAATGCTGAATCAGAAGAAGAAGAAGAGGAAATTGCTACGGAAGAACATACCGATGAAGAAGAAGTTGTAGAAGTACAAGGTATGTGGAATTTCATCCTCCCAGATGAAGAGGATCAAGAGGCATCGCCGGTCATTACTAGAACTAGAAATCAACTCGATCCTCCTCAACCTACTCCTAAGCTAAAGAGCACAAGCTCAAAGCCTACGGACAAAGTTGCAGCAAAGAAGACAACACCTAAAGTGACTCAAACAAGCCCAGTCCAAACAAATTCACCAACTCAATCTAAAATGTTGATTGTTTCTGATGAGATGGAGTATAATATTGTAGAAGACATGAAGAAGACAAGGGCTAACATTACTTTTTATGAGTTGAGCAAGTTAAAACATCAGCAAAAGATTCTTTTGAAAGAATTACGAGAAGTACCAATTGCACCTCTGCCCACCGCTGTAATCTCACAAGCTTCTCACGAGATGGGAAGACCTCCAACTAATGTGACTAATAAATTTGATCCAAACGATATCGCTTTAATTGGAGGAAGGTTAAGATCTCATACTCCCCCATTTCTTCTTACTTATGAAGTTTTCAACAAAAATTTGCATAATTGTTTAGTTGATTCAGGAGCTTCATCTAATATCTTACCTAATCAATATGTGAAAAGTTGAATGTTCAACCTCAAAAATCTACTATGCGCATAGTTCAACTGGATCGGTCGCAGGTTGAAGTGATCAGCGAACTAAATCAGGTTACCATAAGGCTGTCATCTAATCCAAACGTATGTCAAGTTATAAACATTTTAGTCGCAAATATTCCAAAATTTTATAGCTTAATTCTTAGCAGAGATTGGTCTGAAAAACTTCAAGGATACTTTGCAACCAATTGGTCGCATATGTGGCTCCCTTACAATGGTAAACCAAATCAAATAAAGGTTGAATGAGAAAGACATCAGAAATACATAGTAAAAGAATTAGAAGGAGAAAATGAACCATTAGCATATAGCAACAATATAATTGGCAACTATTCTGTTGATTCTTTCTTAGGAAATTTTAATGCTCATACTTCACCTTACTTAGAACATTCTGTTTTATCTCAAGTAGAAATTTTTTCTCAAACAGATAGTTCTAAATGTATTAATTTCATAGATAGTCCTGTAAATAAATCTTTATTTTGGAAGTTATTTTTTGATGGTTCTAAGTCTAACGAGGGAGCAGGAGCAGGATGCATATTAATCAGTCCAGAGGGAAACAAAACTATGCTAACTTGTAGACTCGATTTCGATTGCACCAATAATACAGAATACAAAGCTTTAGTCCAAGGATTATACAAAGCAATTGGATTAGATATCAAATATCTACAAGTCTTTGGAGATTCTGAAATTGTTATCAGACAGGTACGAAATACTATACATTATCTATCAGGTCATTTAAAGCACTATCGATATTTAGTACAAGATCTAACTGAACATTTTATAGCATTTAATATTTCATCAATTCCTAGACTCCAAAATTCTAGTGCTGACCTCTTGGCAAACGTAGCTTCCAAGCTCATTCCCTCAGAAGATTATAGCCCTGATAGATTTTCAATCGAATTAATATTTAGACCCTCGATTCCTGATAACATTACCAATTGGAGAATTTTCAACGATGATCCTGATATTGTAAGCTTCCTCACATCAGAGGGATATTACACTAATTAGATAATAGATGAGGACCAACATGACAGACAATTGCAACAAGATAGCACTAATAATGTTGTGCCAAAGTCAGTAGTCAAATTAGAATATCTTTATGATTTGAAAGATCGATTCAAAATATCTACCAATTCAAAACTTCAAAGTTCAACTCTGAACTATGAATTAGTAAATCTAGGATCTGATACCAAGCTGCAAAATATCAATCTAGGTCTTGGCCTAGCCCTTGAAGAAATATTAGCGTATGTTCGTCTCTTGAAACGATACAAAAGTGTCTTTGCCTGGAACTACGATGAACTTAAAATTTACGACACTTCTATCATCCAACATACTATCCCAATGATAAATGATGAAAAACCTATCCAGCAAAAGCTAAGAAAGATCCATCCTAATTTAGAAAACCAGATCAAATCTGAGCTCAATAAGTTATTGAAAGCCAAAATCATTTTTCGCGTTCGACATTCTAAATGGGTTTCCAATATGGTTCCCGTTAGAAAGAAAAACGGAGACATTAGAATTTGCATTGACTTTCGAAATCTTAATAAAGCCTACCAAAAAGATAATTTTCATTTGCCTCCTATGGAGCAAATATTACAAGCAGTTGCAGGATCAGAATTAATGTCCTTTTTGGATGGTTTCTTCGGCTACAACCATGTTTTGGTCCATCCTGATGATCAATTAAATACCACATTCAGAACCAAATGGGGTACTTATGCATATCAAAAGATACCTTTCAGTCTGATCAACGTTGGCACCACATTTCAAAGGGCCATGGATATCACATTTAAGGGATTAGTAAACAAATCAGTAGTAATCTACTTGGATGATATAACTGTATATTCCAAAAAATGAGGAAATCATCTCAGAGACTTAAAACAGATCTTCCAATGTTGCCAAAGATATGGAATTTCACTTAATCCAAAAAATTCCTTTTTTTCATTAAGTGAAGGAAAACTTCTTGGATTTATAGTGTCAAAATTGGGAATCCATATTGATCCCGACAGAATCAAGGAAAATTCTGAAATACCCTTACCTCACAACAAGAAAGCTATGCAATCTTTCCTTGGCCAGATTAATTTTGTTAAGAGATTTGTTCCCGACTTTTCAAGGATAGTATCTCCCTTACAAGCAATGATTAAAAAGAACTCAATCTTCAAATGGGGCCAAGACAAATATGAAGCATTCAATCTGATTAAACAAGCGATTGTTAACGCTCCATCTTTAGCAACTCCATATTTTTCCGATCCTTTCATTTTATATACATTTGCCTCTGACAGATCATATGCTGTGATACTCACTCAACCAAATCAAGACAAGGCGGAAGCCCCAATTGCCTTTTTCAGTTCAAATCTACAAGGGGCTGAATTAAATTATTCAGGTGTCCAGAAACAAGCTTATCTTGTTTTCAAAGCGATCAAACATTTTAGACCCTTTCTGCTTAAAACCCATAAAAAATTCATAGTGTTGTTTCCGGCGGTAAGAAATCACTTAGTACAGAAAGACGTGGGTGAGAAAAGAGCCAATTGGGTTATTGCCTTAGAATAATATGACGTTGAAATTAAACCAGCAAATATTGTAAAAGGTCAAGGCTTTTGCAAAATGCTAGCTAGAGCATCGCTTATTTCCGAAATTCCATCTGCAAAAATACAAACGTATGAGGTAAGCCTAAACGATGTTGAATCATAATACGCTGATATCATATTTTATCTAAAGAATGGATATGCTCCTTCAAACCTCGATTATACAAAGAAAAGAGCCCTAAAGTTGAAGGCTAAACAATATCAGCTCGTAAACGATGTACTTTTTAGGATGAATTATGATTCTGTTCTCCTTAGATGTCTTGAGAAATCTGAAGCTGAAAAAGTGTTGCAGGAACTCCACGATGGACCATCAGGTGGACATTATGCTGGAGATGCTACTGCACATAAAATTTTGTGCGCAGGCTATTATTGGCATACACTATTCAAAGATGCACATAGCTACATAAGGAAATGTCAAGTTTGTCAAACTACTGCTGGGAGACAAAAGAAACCATCATTGCCATTGCAACCAATCAATATCGATCAACATTTTGATCAATGGGGATTGGATATAATAGGTGAGATCGTTCCTCACTCTTCCAAACAACATAATTATATCCTTACAGCTACAGATTATTTTACTAAATGGGTAGAAGTAGTTCCTCTCAGGACAACTAATGTCGAACACATCATTGATTTCATAGATCAGTTCATAATCACTAGGTTTGGTTTACCCTCTGCTTTAATGTTTGATAATACATCGTATTTCTCTGGCAATGTTATGACTGAATTTGCACTCAAAAGAGGTTTTAAACTTAAATACTCTACCAATTATTACCCACAGGGGAATGGATTAGCTGAATCAGTGAATAAAAACTTAATCATAATCATTAAGCAACCATTGATCAAACTCATAAGAATTGGCACAAATCCCTAATATATGCTCTATGGGTAGACTGAATAATGCAGAAATCCTCTATTGGCACTTCTGCCTTTAATTTAATTTATGGGAAAGAAGTGGTCCTTCCAACTCATCTAGCGATTCCCTCTTTGGCTTTAGTTCAATATATTGATGAAACACCAACTTCTTCCTTACAACTAAGGCAACTGCAAATTCTTAAGCTAGAAGAACAACGAGAACAGGCCAAATAACTCATGCTCATCACCAAGCATTAGTAAAAGCTTCTTTTGATTCAAACATGATATCCAAAAAGGACTTTCAGATTGGAGATCTAGATTTAAAATGGGACAAGGCTCATGAGGAAAAGGGCAAACATACGAAATTTCAATGAATGTGGCTTAGCCCTTTCCAAATTGCAGAAATCATAGGTCCATCTACTTTTATGTTACAGGATTTAACAGGAAAAAGAGAATATTTACCTGTTAACGGGTAGATGCTCAAAAAATACTTTCCATAGGATATCATTCTTCTATTTTTGTAGATTATTTTTTCCTTATTTTCACAATAAAACCAGTTGTAAATGGTTACATTTGAAATTCACAAAAAAGACAAGTATTTCTTTTAAATTTTGTTTTTTTTCTTGTATAAATAGAATCGTTTCAGAAAATTGGTCATTATTATTGAAAGATACAGTTGAAGGCTATAATCCTGAAAATGATACTAGTTTCAACCTTGTAAATTTTGATAAAAAACAACCTTTAGTGGTAATTTGTTTTACATCAGTCAAATGAAAAGTATCAATAACAAAACGAAGATTCTCTGTAGAAAAGCTCTTTCCAAAAGCTCTACCATTGTCGTCCAGAGCTATTCTTAAGGAAACAATGACTTCCTCCCCACTTAGGAAATTATGAGCTTCAAGGAATAAATCATCAATACAATTTAAACTTAGAGAATAAGAGGTCTCATCACGAGCCGACTTATCATGATCATAGATATTATAGCTTGCTGACTTTTCCAAAACTGCATACCACAACAGGGCAATGACTCGAGATTGTAACAAACAAAAGACAAGGGGTCTCATCACGAGCCAACTTGTTCAGCAAAGTTATAAATCAAGTGAATGGAACTATCATAATTTGGCTACCAAACCAAGGCATTGTTCTTTAAGGATTAAAAGAAAATTAAAAGCAATAAGTGTGGATATGGATTTCTCTTTGAAAATCGTATATTTCTCCAAGTAGGATACAGGATCATTGCTGGGTAACAGGTAACCCTGTCGAGGCTATAAATGCCTGCTGGCAGCAGAGGCTCTACCTACGACAAATGAACATATTTAAAACTGATTTACAAAGAATTCTTTCTTTTTATCTTTATAAACCAAGTAGTGACTAACGTAGATACAATGACTAGCTCTAGGAAGTAAATAACCAAAGTTAACATAGAAGAAATAAACTATCATTGACAGCTGCAAGCATGATGTACTTTATCTTTCTATAATAAAGTTTGATTTTCTAGAAAAGTTTTCTGTTTTGGAAGTTTAGAAAATTCAAAAGAAAAGCAGAGATAACTGGTTCTTCCAAGTGAATCACCAATTGTTGTGGCTAGCAACAACCCCCATTCTTATTTAGTTTTATTACTAATACTAAATAAGTGGGGACCCTTATTCAAAAAAAAAATTAGCGCTTGTATTCCCTTTTTGAATAAAACTTACTATCATAAATTTAGGATAATACCTGAAAAATCTAAAAAGACTTAAGTTTTATGATAAGTTCGAATAAATCCACTTTCTCAATAAAGAGTGTCGCATTGCAAAAAGGTAATGGATGCTTTCCTACAAGCAGAATCCTAAGATTTCAAAATTGCGATGTGAAATCACGCACTAAAAGATACTCATCGCATCGCATGCCTCAAATATCACTTAAGGTGAAATGCCTCAAATCGCCGATATGCGATAGCGAATCTCGAAAATCACATTTCGAAGAAAACACGTTAATGGATGATTGCCACATGCAACGAAGTAGCGATATTGCAATCTGCAATAGTGCAAAGAAAATCGCAAAATCGCCTTATCGCAGATCTACAAGGCTTGTTGTTCGAAAAAAACTTTTTCCATAAACCGATGCCAAGTTATGCGCATTAATGTTAATTAATGAGTTAGTTGGCAATCATTAAAGAAGTATGGTTTTGATCTAATCGAAAAGCCATTTCACGTAGGGTGATATATTTTATATGTTTTCGACATTTAAAGCTTTTCCGTCACCTTTTCCTTATCATTACTCTTGCCTCATTTGTAAACTGCAGGAGAGAAGAGCAGAGAAGTATACATAGTAGTGTTCAGGATATTATGGGAAAGAAAGGTAAAGCTCCAAGTTCTGAAGATAAAGAAATGACGCCCTTGTACAAAGACACCACCTATAACAAAGATGCATGTGTTACTACTTGGGAAAGCATGCACAACCTACTCGAGGAAGAAAATCCCAGAGTAATGGAGGTTACAATGACTGCAGATTCACGCAGGTCATCCAAGGCATCTATTACAGAACTAGCATGTTCGTTCTTGCATCGGATAGTTGCAAGGCCCAAAATTCTTCCATACACGGACATGGTCAAATAGGTACTGGATAATGCTGATATCACAAAAAGAGAATTTAAAGCTCAAAACCAAGAACTCACGGAGTCGTTATTTTCACAAAATTTAAGTTTTATATCCTCTAACAAAAAACACGCAAGAGGCAAAAATCGCACCAGGGAAGCCCGGATTGAGAAACGGAGGTAGTTTCCGATGCGCGATTAGTGTAGCGCCTAGTGCTAATCATGCATCGCCAGGAAAAACCCCTCGAAAAGGAAATCCTCTAATCACTCAGTCGCCTGTAAGCCCGAAAATTGTAGGAAAAAGCGCTAAAGGCGAAAAGCGAAACTTGAACTCTAAAACCAGTGGTATTTATCAGGGATATTCTCAAATGATATGTAAATATCTACCAAATGTACAGCATCTAGAGACAAGTTGGAGACAGAAGGCTCAAGAGAGAGCAGAGTCCATCAAAAGGTTAGCCAAGTTGAATTGGGATTCTTACTGGACATACTTGATAAAACCACACAGCCAGTGCATGACTCTCAAATGTATCACTAACTCTGCCGAGAATATGGTGCAAGCACTTGCCGATTCCGTTTTCGCAGGACAACTAAAGTCGGAAGTCAGCGAGCCAACTCTCCTCAAGCAAATGCTAAATGCTTGCGACTATATGGAACAGATACATAGATAGTTAGTTGCTAGTTTTAGTTTTAGATTCAGTTTTAGTTTTAATTTTGCTTTATTTTTTCCTGAAATGAGGACGGTCATTTAAACCAAATCCTACATTTTTGTAAAAAATTATTTTTAGATTTAGCTAGTAGTATTTAAACCCTTCTCATGCATTTAGAGAAGGGTTCTGAAATTTGTCAAAAACTTGTCCTTAGAACATGCACTTTTGCACCCTCCGAGGAGGTTTTGATGAATGAATGGAACAGGATTATTGATTTTGCATTTAATACTATTACTATTGTACTTTTGACTCTTAGTGGGATTGGATAAGAGAGATAGATCAATTGTTTTGAAGCTCATGAGTAGAATTAGTTATAAATGGTACTTTTATCTCTTAACTATTTTTGCTTATGTGTTAAGGTGATATTCATGTTTAGTTATTTATATATGAATGCTTGAATGCTTGAGTTATCATTTGGCACTTCTGTACAATGATAGCTATTTATGTATGCTTAATATATGAGTAACTTACTATGCGATATTTTTCCACAACAGTTTCGTCTAACTTTTTATACGAAATGGTTTTTCTTTATTGAATTCTTTTCTCATAGCAATTGAATGATCTTTATTACCAATTGCCATCTGAAATCATTTTAGATCGCATAACTGAAAGATTAAATCTCGGGTTAGTTTTAGAATTAGATATTTCTGTTCATTAGATTAAAATTACATTAGATTTAGAATAAAAAAAATTTACATAGAAATTATTAGAAAGGAAATATCAATTCTCAACACACACACACACATAAATTGGGAAACTGGTCCCATATCCCCAGTCGGACCCACTATACCAAATGGAAAAGGATCTGCTAACCAAGGTTCGGACCAGGTGGGTATCCCCCTTCTTGTAGACCCGATTTTCGGGGCTTCAACACCTTGTTCAGACATAAACTTGCCAAATTTTAGATACCACTACCTTGGAGCCTATTTTAAGCCATACAAGCTCTTCTTCAACCTGCACACTAGTTTCTCCTTCCCTTTTACCTCATATCCTTATCGCTGCTGCATATATATCTCTTCCTCTGAATCCCCATGGAGAAAGGTTTTCTTTACATCTAACTGCTCAAGATGAAAATCTTCAACTGCTACTAGACTTAGAATAGTTCTGATTGAAGTCATTTTAACAACAAGAGAAAATATTTCATCAAAATCAATACCTTTCTTTTGTGCAAACCCCTTCACCACAAGTCTAGCTTTGTACCTTTGTTTTCCTCCATCTTCTTCCTTCAGCTTGTAAACCCATTTGTTCTTCAATGTAGTTTTTCTTTCAAGCAACCTGACTAACTCCCAAGTCTGGCTATGCATTAAAGAGTCCATCTCTTGTTCCATGGCTAGCTCCCACTTCTTCTTGCTTTCAACCTGCATTGCTTCTTCATAACATTCGGGTTCACTAGAATCAGTCAATAATAAATAATATAATGAAGAAGAGTATCATTCAGAGGGTATACTTATCCTAATATATCTTCTAACACCACTTTCAGGTGTTTGGGGTGCCTGTTGCTGTTGTGGTGGTTGTTGTTTTTGTGGTTGTTGATTGTTATTATTTTTAGGCACCTTTACTTTTTCAGTGATCTCGTCAAGAACTATGTATTCCTTGTTTTCTTTTTCCTATTTCTTTTACTGCAACTGATTCTTATACAAGACCTTTTCATTGAATATTACATATCTGCTCCTAATGATTTTGTGATTTTCATAATCATATAAGCGATAACCAAAATCATTAACACCATATCCAATAAAGGTACATTTCTTTGATTTTGCCTCAAGCTTTGTTCTATTTTCTTTATTAATATGGACAAGGGCCTCACAACCAAAAGGCTTTAAAAAATAGTAGTTTACCTTTTTACCTGTCCATGCTTCCTCTGGAACACCACCATCCGAGGAACTTGAAGGTCCTCTGTTTATTAGATAAACAACAGTATCTACAACATCTGCCCAAAATTGTAAAGGCAATCCTACATGCAATCTCATGCACCTTGCACGCTCCACGATTGTTTTGTTCATCCTTTCTGACACACCATTTTCTTGTGGTGTTCTTGGAACTGTCTTCTCTCTGCGAATTCCATGCT